>JAAAKM020001932.1:0-14015 GCA_010016025.2 Alatinidae sp. Z8VKAUB7J3 | reverse complement strand
AAGTGAGGTACAATGGTTCCTATTTTTCTTTAAATACAAAGATCTTTGTTTGTAGCATTTTATATATACAAATATATATATATATATATATATATATTGTTTAGTAATTCTGATAGATTTAAAATATTTATATTATTATTATTATATTTTTTATATCATTATTTATTTATTGTTTAGTAGCCATGAGGTCGTAGATTTGACTCCGGTCAGCGCCGTTAAATTGCAAGCTATTGTGGTAACGCTCCACTCTTTGAGAATTATGTATATATTTGTTAATAAAATTATCTTCTTATTTAGTTTCGGTTTTTGTTACCTATGGTAATACATTGATAACAGAATTGTAATTTCTACATATTACTGACATGCTAGATAAATAAACCTATAAATAGATACACCTAGATAAATCTCCATTTGAAGTTACATATTAAAATGGCAATACGTTTTAGTTTTAATTCGTTCCAAAGACATGTCAACATAAACTAATGCTTCCATGGATCTATGGTTCTTACAGACCTTGAAAGATTCAAGTGCCTCTTCGTTTTAGAAATATCTGATAGAATTTCATACGGTTTTTCCAGGACTGGCCTTATAGTTTGAAGATGAAGAAGATAAAAGTTATGAGTTGTATATATCTGTGGGACATATTTAAGATTATCTGATTTTATAAGTAAATTAGAAAATTGAGATCATAGATTTTTTGAGAATTTATCTTTATTGAAAGATTAGAAGACCATTTCTCTGATTTTTAAGATCAATTTGGTAATATTTGAAGACTAATTCAAAGAATGTACGGAATTGTTAAAGTAATTTGCGATTCAATGAGATTATTAAAGATCTTTTAAGTTTATAGGTCATTCAAGATTTGTTGAGGTTTATAAGATTATCCAAATACTAAGAAATTATTTTTGGAAATATGTACATCATTTTTGGCTTATTTTTAGACAAATTTAAAACATTTCAAGATTATTAAGATTATTTGTCATTAATTAAGAATTTTTATTATTTAAGATCAGAGATCATTAAAGATCATTTAAAATAATGAGATTATTGAAATATTAACAAATTATAAAATTATCAAAAATAAAAAAATGATTTCGGTGATTTTTTTATTTTATTTTGGGATTGCTTTGAGACTAATTCATAGAACGTACGAGATTATTTTGTTTTATTTACGCCTCCGAAAAATGGCGCTTACAAGTAGGGTCTCTTTGGGAATAAAATATATTTAGCGTGTTGCTAAACAATTATCATAATAACAAAGGCCTATGGACTCACCAGCAAAGGGAGAGAAGAAAGGAACCAGGCAAAGTTTACTTTCCTGGCTACGCCGTCATGTTCTCTTCAACTTCGATCTCTTACTACAAATCGTGGCTAAGTTCTCAATCACAATTAAAAAATAAATAGTTCTTCAGACAATGGATGACGTCGCTACAATATTCCTCACGATTGTCCAATATTAGCACGATACAGTTAAAACGTCGTGTTCGTAAAAACAGTAATAATACCATGAGATCATAAATAATCAATGTTATTATTTTACGTCATAAATCTGCGGTCACATAAATCACAGTAACTCGAATTCACCTTCTAGTTACTATGCATAAATTGACGTACAACGGTTTGCCGTTGTCAGAAGTGCCCCCTCAAATTTTCTCCAGGATGCAGCAAAGTACAGTCTTCCCGTCCACACTGTAAACTGGCTCTCCCCAGCAGCATAACCTCCTATGTGGATTGCGGTCTCTGGGTCAAACCAGCCTGGTGAGATGTCTCTTTACAAGGAACTCGATATGGGACAGATAATCCGAAACCCTTTTGTTCCTTTTGAAGTTACTGTGGATGCGTACCATCACAAGATCGGAATTGGGGTTAGTGGTCACACACAAAAAATCTTCTCCCTAATTAGTATGACCGTATCTAATGACGAACCATCCTTTTCATGATATTAGACAAGTTCTAGCTTTAAGACGTTTATAGGATTTTCTTGACCTTTATTTATTCGCCAAAAATTCTCATCTGCAGAGATGCTGCAGTGCAAATACATCCGCAGTTACCTGATGGGTTAAGTTTTTATAACGAGAGAAGACGTGCACCTACTTGGTTTTCCAAAGAAGCGTCGATATCATCTTCGCTGAGTCGCGAAAGTGATCGTGCTCGCCTTTGTATATAAATAAGTCAGGTCTTATCAACCACAAAGCGTCCTTAATTCTACTATCATACACAAGTCTCTTAAAGGAGATAAGCGAAGAGCTAGGTACCAACAGGTTGCACGCCCTTGATTACTTCGCATCATTGTATCCTTGACTGTACCCCTCCGCAACTTCACTAATATACACAAGTCTCTTGAAGGACGCAGGCGAAGAGCTAGAAGACAACAGGTTGCACGGCCTTGGTTATTTTGCATCATCGTATATTTGACTGTATCCATCCACGACTTTACTAAAATACATAAGTCTCTTGAAGGAGACAAGCGAAGAGCTAGGTACCAACAGGTTGCACGCCCTTGATTACTTCGCATCGTTGTATCCTTGACTGTATCCCTCCACAACTTCACTAATTACAAAAGTCTCTTGAAGGAAGCAGACGAAGAGCTAGAAGGCAACAGGTTGCACGCTGTTGATTATGTTGTACATTGTATTCTTGACTGTCTCCTTCCATAACTCTACTCACATACACAAGTCTGTAGAAGGACGCAGGCGAAGAGCTAGAAGACTGTAAGACCCTTAATCTATTACATCATTGTATACTGACTGTGTCCTTTCTTCTCTTTATACGATTTCTCTCACTACGTACGAAAGTTGACGTCTGATGGCAACTTAAAAAACGTAGCTTGAAAGGAAATATTGTATACCGCTCTGTACAAGCTCTTTTCTGTGACGGTGACTACAAGCGGTACAACTACAGGGTATTTTCAATGTCGAACGCACTGCTCATCAGGGTCTTTGATTGAAAAACTGCGATTAAACGTAGCTTCACAGGTCCATAAAATACTGTATACCGCTCTGTACAAGGTATTTTCTGTGGCAGTATCATACACATTGACAAGAACCACCCGGAATTATGCACACCAATGATAACTTAATATTCCGAAGGAAAAACTCAGTAGGTAATCCGGGAGTTCTATTGTTTATCTTCTTGCTGTCGCACGTCGTATGCCTTGGTTTTAATTGAGAAAATTTCTTGAATTTTTATAATTTTATTTTTTTTTTTGGGAGGGGGGGGGGGGGTGGTCCAGCAATAGTTTCATTTTTTGTATCAGCCGTTTACTTTAGAAGGCTCATATCATCATTGGCAGGACAGCCATGAACTTCCACACGAAAACAAGGGTTATTTGATTGTGGACCAATTTCGAGGGCGTTAAAGCGAAGCATAATTGCTTTGAGCCGTGGTTCGAGCTCTCTGTACTGTACTGAATCACGGTCAGTGTTGCCAATTATTGTCTACAAAAAAAGAGAGATTGAGAGAAAAAGAGGTCCTTGTGTATGTTTTGGAATAAGCCAGGTTGGTATATATCATTATACTGGGTAGAAGTCCCACCTTGAATTATAACTTCACATCTTATCATTTATCACTGAAAAATTAATAGCTAATATATAAAACCTGCGATTTAATGTAGCGATCTTAAGATTCCCTTTGCCAAGGGTAATCAAATATTCAAACCACAAGGTGCCGCTTCTTAAAATATAACCTGTAGACTAACATCGTAACTGGTAAGGTTTTAAGGACTTTTTTCAGGCACAAAATGACATAGCCTATTAGTTGGCAAACTACCTCCTTTAGAAGATTAATAAATAAAAGATTTGTCAATAATCAACATTGCTGTAAGATCATTGTTATAGCCAATGCTTTCTTACGATATTTATAAAAAGCGTGAAAAAGCTAAGAGCAGTTCTTGTCAGTAATCTGTCGCTCGCCGGTACCTCAAAATGTTTTAAGTCAACTCCGTTTATCAGAGTATGGAGGGTTACTGATGTATATTTAAAGCCATTCAAGTAAATGGAATTACAATTGAACCGAAGATCAACTTACTAACACGACAATCCCGCCAAGACGACGACTTGTCCAGTATTCACACGAAATAATTCCCTTATAGTTTCTATTCAATCTAACTTCTCTAACAAAACTACCTCATTTCTCAGACCACGGCCGCAGCCTCGGCTTTCCTAACTTAAATCAGAACCTCCTTAACAAGATCGTTAGCCCAAATTATAAATACCAATATGACCTGGGAGGCAAGGCTATTTTTGACATGTTTTAAAGGTGTGTAACCTAGTTCAAGGGAATAGTGGTGAAATATGTCTTTCTTTTGTCTTCCTCATACCCCTCACAAACCTCAACCTCAACCTCAGCTTCAACGTCAATCTCAACATCAACGTCAACGTCAACGTCAACCTCACTTACAACCTCAACCTCAACCACACTTACAACCTCAACCTCAACCTCACTTACAGTACCAACCTAGTAACGCAAGCATCTTGATAATATCCCGTGGGTGTGAAATTATCGGGACTCGCATGTTGTTACTCAGCAGTGACAGCACTACCAAGTTAAATGTCGGGGACGAAAATATAATCAAATGTTTCGATTGTTTCATTCCAATGAATAATCGGATAAGAGTTTGCATCTTTTGACATAAGTATTTGACAAAGGAATGTCTTCTCCCTTTTTCTTTCTTGGTTATTGATTTTCTTGTTTTCTGAGGAAATCATTACTTGGCAAAAATCGTTTTTTGGCAAAAAAAGTCTTAAGCCCGCAGTCGCCCATAGGGGGTGCCGCCTTTATTTTTCGGTATGTGGTAGAATAGCACTTCTTAAGGTTTAGAATGTATTTGCTTTCATGTTTCTTTATTCTTATGTTTGACTCAATGTGGGTTTCCATGGCTACGTCAGAGCTACCAGAAAACTGTTGCAAACGTATTGACGCGGGGACACACAGAAGTTATTACCCTGATTTTAGAAAGGTTTGTTTATGTAGTGGCATTTCCCTACCTTTTCATATCTGATGTAAATGGTTCCATCCAAGCTATAGGTTAGAAAGTATTGTGTTACCCAGTTAGTATATGAAGGTTGACCTTGTGTTGCTACTGCTGTCACAATCCATACCTTTTGAAATCTTATCTACAAGAAAACAATGTTGTAACACTGATAAATATTCTAGACTTTTAAAATAGAGACGGACATATGCTATGTTAAATTTCGATTAGTCCCAACACTAAAAGAGCATACACAAGTAGCCCTATATACAACAGAAAGATTTTGTTTCGGTGCAAAAGCAGAGGGAAACTGTACTCCCCTTATAAGGTACTTACGTACCCCTCTAAAGACTACCTACCTGCCTGATCTCACTTATTGAGGTATGCCTACTAATATATCAGCGCACAACAATCTACAAATACACACATATCTACCCTGATTGACTTGTTTTTACCTGTATTTACCTGCAGTTATCTGTATTTACATGTATCAATCTATATCTACCTGTATTTACCTTTGTCTACCTGTATCCACCTGCATCGGCTTATGTCTACATATATTTACCTGCACTTACTTTTACTGCAATATTCTAACTCTACCGTCTTAGATGCATAAATTATTGCCATCCTAAATACACACAAAAAACCTGCTTATGCTATCAATATCTCCTTATGTCTCTCAGTGCCTACTTTTACTTAACTATATGTACCTTTACCTACCTATATCTAACTATTTACACCTACCTGTATCTACCTATGGTTACGAGAGCTGTCCGTCATAGCTGTCTTCCATATGCCATAGCATTGTGCTGCTCCGAGAGAGGCGGCAGAAATCAAGTAAAAGCTGAAATAGCCAGCTGTCTATACTATTGAACACAATTTTGATTTCTTACGCTTTTAAGACCTATTTCCTAACTGAGGTATTGTTGAATAATTAATCTTTATTAAAAGACTCTACAAAACGAATCTAGACCTTGTGTTATACGAATACTTATTCGAGTTCCATACATTTCAAAAACTTTTAATCAAGAGCAGAACGTTCATATGGTTAACAAGGCTGAATATATTTCATAAATGTGGGAAACTAGTTGCATTTACAAAGTTTATTGGATACATTTCAAATATTCTTACTCTTTTTCGACTCGATCATTGCAATAAGTAGTATTGTTTATCAGGTCTTGAGTCTAACTCCTCTAGCGATCTACATTTCTAGAGAAGCATATCCCATCCACAGTTTTGGGTGCGGAATTCCAAGGGATCTGGTACCGACAGGCATGAAAAACGCAACTATTTATGGGATCTTTTACTTACACGAAAGGATCCGAAATATCACCTCAGCCACAATATAAAAGATTATTGCTGTTCTTTTTTTCTAACCTTACATTTTCATATCCTAATACTGTGGCATGCACTATATCAGTCTTTCTCAACGGGACCCAATGACGCTTATTTGGTATTTGCGACGTTTAAGGCGATAAAAATGAGACAAGGGATACTAGGGACTCGGTGTAGAAAGGGGGGGGGGGGTTCAACAGCTAATAGCATGTATTAATTGCTATTCTTGCCTTAAAATACCATAACCAAACAAAAGGACCAACATTGTCTCATATTTCTCCCACGTTATTCATATTTTTGTTTTAAGTCTACTAAGCAAGTCAGAGTTTGTATATTGTGTACAAATGTTATAAATTATCTTGGCACAGTTATTTTATATCCACCTTGAGAATGGCGTTAAGATGACATCGAAACGTCGGGAGAATAGGTTGATCTTACTTTTTTCTTGTCTTTGTGTTAGAAAATCTTTATTAATTAAGCACGTTAGGACTCTTTGATGACTGTTTCTTTCATCGTATACTCGTTTAATACCGACAAAGAGAAACGATGACTTATTCTTTCGGACGCAAGGGAGTACTTAGAAATCTTGTTACTTCTAGCTGAGGAATGTACGTTTCAAGGTTGAGAACCCTGCACCACGCGACCATTGAGTATGTACGTTTTCAAGAGATGCATGAATTTCCAAATTGTACTGATTGCAAAGTAGTAAATTTTTGAGTATCTTAACAGGGAAAAAGACAGGCTCTTCCTGTAGAAAAGGCCTAAACTCAAGAGTTAAGAGTTGATTGCATACTTGTAGATATTCTGTCACGCTTCTACCGTTTGTTTTGGCGCACCATGCTCGGTAGTTATGAAGGCGTCCAAAGTATGGTAGGTTGCCAGTGTCATAGTAGCTACTTGCTGAGAACTGGTTGTTACTGACTTCGCTTTCAAGCCGAACGCCAACCGGAGTCTTGCACCCTGTAAGACAATGAAATCAATATCGCACTAGCAATACGTTTATATAAATTTGCCACCAGCACCATTCGGGGACAAAATTTGTGTTATTTGATGGTGTTAAAGTCAAAGAGATAAATCACATTATTGATCGAATTCTTGTATGTTAACATTAAAATAATTCATTTTAAAAATTTAAAAGTTTATTATGCGAGAATGTTCTTAAAGGCAGATATAACTCTTGGTTTGTAATCACAGCATCTAGTGGTAAGATTTCCATTCCTGTTTTAAAAATCATTCCCACATAATTACCTGCTATATGATTGCTGATGCATGATGAGTTCCATAGAATGATCTCTTATTATAAAGGTAAGTGCCCAGCACAAGGCGCGTAGGTGAGACATAACGACAAAACGTAATCTGATGAGCTTTCGGTGTATTATAGAATGGTCTCTTTATGCATTCGTTGTTTCGTGTTATCTTTAAGGCCGGTTATAATGAACTGTAATTCTACTGCTACATGATGATTTTTAAGATTATGATGAACCTCACCTAAAGCATTTTTACAATTGCAAGAGGATGATATTAACATGTCTAAACTTAAAACAACGAGTATGAGTATTTGGGCTACAGTTATCAGTACAAGCAGATGTAGCTGATTCTCACCAGTATCACATACACATTCTATAGTGTGCTCACAACTGTCAAAGCAACGACATGGCGCACAAGGGTTTACTGTCAACGATTGGCACTTTGCACCAACCTACAGAGAAAGGAAAGGATAGGTTTAAGGATATGTTTATCGTAAGCACAGCTATATCCAAATTGCAATAATAAGTAGCATAATCATTAATATTTATATTTCTAATACTTATCATAAGATTACGTTTTCCGCTTGGCTTATCTATAACTGATATCAGTTACTTATTTACCAAGAGCATGCATATGAGTAAATAATTGGACGAATCGGTTTTTTGAAATTATGTCGGTTATTGTTTTCTTTGGAGCTGGCTGCTGTGTAGATTTGTGTTAAGTATGAAACCTTGAAAACAAAAGAGCCTTTAGAAGTAAATCCATGGAAGTAAATTTCTTTTCAACGTGGAATCATCACCAATAATGCAGCGCTTTGATAAAGTGATCTTCCATCCCATGCTGAGGGATAACCAATACATCGTTAATAAAAAGGTTCAGGTGTTGAAACATTTTTCAACGAAGCGAAATTTTGGTTAAAAATTTCATTTCAGTTAATACATCCCCTCTCTAAATCACATGGACGATGACAGAATGGCGTTACTAGTGAACAGGGAAGATTTATCTACGCCTCACACTTAAGGGTGCCCAAAGTGTATCTTTTGAAAATACTGTTAAGGAAGGGATATATTTTGTTAAACATTGTCGCTAGACACTTGTCATAGCAATCGTATGGGGTGAAGTAAGCAAGCTTTCTGACCTCACTCCATGAATTGCTGTGACCAGTGTATTGCAAAAACATTTAGCGAAATATATCCCTTACCTAACAGAATTTTAAAATTTTGTACCATTTAACGCAACTTCATGCCGCAACTCTCGCTAGTTCAAGATATTAGTTGGGCGCAGCAACACACGATCCAAGAGTCAGCAGATAAAATTCTCCATCTTATCTCCACTATTTCCAACTTCAACATAAAATCATTACGTCTCCTTGCGTCTCCCTTTACAATCGAATACATTCTACTTTAACTACTACAAACAGGAATAACTAAAAATATTAACCAATCAAATTTAAGTAATAAAATATTTAATGACGATAATATGCCCTTTCGGCAAGTCCATACTATGAATCACACTACCAAACCCTACCTAAACGTTTCCTGTCCATTTAACAGGGAAACTAGGCTGTGCGTAAATCAGCACAGATTCACCTCGAAACGTGAGGTATGCGCACGTACACGAAACTAAACAATTCTCTCTATATATGAATAACTCTACCATTACAAATACGTAGGAAAACCGTAACACCATTACCCAACTTTTTAAAAAAATTGTAGTGTTTAGGCAAAGAACAGTTAAGCCCAGGGATAGCTAATGCAACTCTTTTTACCCAGTGGGCCAGATAATCATCGGCGTCGTTCCGTTCTCGGTTTGAACTAAAGTTTAACGTAGTTTGTTAAATTAAGATTGACGGTTACCTAGTAGTGATACGTAATAGACTTGCTTTCGTAGGTTACAGCAACGTTGCTCAACTTGTAATCGTTCCCTGGAGAGGTTTTTTCTTCAAAACTATTGACCGTTGGCTTGGCATTTGACCGTTCTTGCCTTTAATACTTGCTGGCCTCTACTTAGCAGTATTAGCTTAAAAGCCATTGCAAGTCGAGATTTCGATAAACTGTGAGATTTAGTTTGTTGTCAGCATACTGTCTTTTGCTTTTACTTACTAAATAGGGATTCAAAAGCGTGTGAGGTAGGATTTTAAAGTATTAGGCCTATATTTGTTTCCTGATACTCTTAGATGCTTAATTTACTAGTTGATCTGCTACGACCTTAAAATAGTCTTGGCAAAGAGGATTCAACGCAGTGTACTTAAATTTTAGAAGGCTACAGAAACTACATTCCTACGTTTTGGGATGGCGTTGTTCTCTGATACTGACTAATAACATTTCAGATCCGTTTCAATATGTCTTCTTTATCAATTTTCTTAAAATTGCTTGTGTTGAAAAAGTATTTGTTTAATGTATTTTGTGCAAGAGTAATTTACTACGCAAACCATTATACATTTGCGGGGTAAATTACTCTTTCACAAAATACATCATTTAAATTTCTTATAAGGCGTATCAAAAATGTTTACTCTCTTGCAGTAATCCTTCTGAAGCTCTCTGCAGAAAACTAAACTGAAACCAGGCCTTTTCGTTGTTACCTTGAGTTAACTTGAGTTCAGTTGAGAATGCAATATTTGCAATATTGATGAAATATTGATGCAATATTGATAAATTTAATTAATCAAGTGAATTTTTGAAACATTGAACCTATACAAAACCATGCTATTTGTACCTTGAAGTTACATCACGCAATGTTGCAACATTAAATTTACATAATACGTCGCTGAAACCTTGAAGTTGTATAATGCTCTCTTACCTCTACCTCGAAAGAATTTGTAGATTTTCATGTAAAAATAATGTATTTATATAATAACTTGTGACAGTCAACTTGAATTTATACGACAAAATAAGAAACATTGAATTTACATAATTAGGTTTTGAATTATCAAATTTACATACACCTTTGAAACATTTAATTTTCACAATATGTTTTCGGAATGTCGATGAAACATTGTATTTATATAATGCCCTGTTACTGTAAACTTGGAAGTATACATTGTAATGTCTAAACTATGAATCTGAATATATGATATACTTAATATCTAAAATAAATTTCATGAAGTACTAGTACTAAGCAGGAAAACTGGATTACCTTACCTTAGACTTCTTTGGGAGTGTATCATAATAAATCCAACCAGCGTTTTCTTCTTGTTTTGTTCGCAATTCCCTGTAAACTGCCGTGTTTATCTCCATATGTAATATGTGGCATTGAAATTTTCCTCCTATTTTGTTATCTTTGGCATTGACGGCATTGCAATTTGCATTGTCCATACATTTGGCAAGGCAAGTGTTAACAGAAGAAGTATTAAAGTTTGCAATTTGAGTTCCATTTGATTTGAGGTTGTAACTCTTTAAATTAAATAAGGAGTACTTCATGCAGTTCTTTCGTATTATATCGCTTTGAGAAGTTTTTGCCTTGGGAGATGAAATGATGTATAAAATGCAAAGAGCATTAAGAAGCAATCTCATTGTCAGCCTTTCCAAGTATTGAAGCACCTGGGTTTGCAATTAACAGACTATTTTTAACGCAGAGTAAAAGTTAAATATGAATTGGAGTAGACTAAGAATACATACTAAGAAGGATTGTTGATTTGAGGTTTACCTAACTACTTTGCAAGTAGCATCCTTACTTAGCTGTTTCATCCATCGTATTCAGATAGAGGCAGAGCATAAAATTACATTCTGTCAAGTAGTTGTGTAGTTTCCTTCCAATAAACCTCTACAAAAACGAAATGATGCATAAGCAAGGAAAAAAGTGTCATGCCTGTATTACAAAACACAGACGTAAGTAACTAAGGCCCCGAGCACTATGACCACAAATTGATGAGAAACTAAAAGTGATACCAGTTTGTATTATCTGATGATGATAAATGCTACCAGTAAAGGTTTGATACAGGTAAAATACTTATCAGTTGTTATGATGTTCTAATTCAGGGTGGCAAGTTAAATATGGTCAAAAGCAGAAATTTAAATTTTATTCACATCATGTTCTCGGATAACGACTCCCAGATTGAGCAGCTGTACTTTACAGATTTCTCCCATGACCTTGATCATTGGCAAACCAGTTGACTTAGTACTCATTTGTTGGTAATTTCTAATAATGTTTTGCAAGAACATGATCTATTTTTATCAGCACCATTTTGAAATGTCATCCTGGAAGTTCCAACGAGAGTAATCAATGTGCAAGATTTTGATTTTTGCGATAAACTTTTGTTCAGATACTATTTTGACTTCAAGAAAATTAGTTATATCGTAGATTGTTGTTTATTGATATAGGGATAGCTATGAAAATAGATCTCTGGAATGCTCTCTTCTGTTTCACTATAGAAGTTATGATAATTTAAGTCCTGCGATGAAGCCACTTCACCAAGAACACTTTGATTATCAGAGGCTGCAGTTTGCAATATTAGATGTTTCCATGTTTCAACATCTATAAACTCATGGGTTTATACACGGGAGGAGGCCGCTCAATGAATGTTTTTCAGTAGGGCTCTGATGGGCTTATCCACAAGGAGGCTTTTTCACGGAGGGGCCTATACATGTGGGGCTTATACACAAGACTTTAAGGTATAAACACAATGACGTCAAATAACATGTCTTGGTGAGGCCCTAACTAGGTCTCAGACCAGTTCAGTATCAATATGGATATATAAACACATGCGCCACATAGACCCGTCCGTCTGATCAATGAGAAGCCATCAGTGGTTTGGTATAGCATTCACCTAAGCATAGGCATACAAGCTGTGGCGGTTTTAGCGGCTGTAGGGTCCTTGTTTATTGAGCTTATTGAACAAATTAATTCCTGAATAAAAAGGTGAATAGCCTACTGACAAATAAGTGTAGCTAAAACGCCAAAGAAGGAAACTCTATTGACAACTGATCAACAGAGATATTGTAAAACATAAGTGGGCAAATATAATGGATATAATTTCTTTCCGACGTTTCGGACTCATCATGACACCATTCTCAAGGGAATCATATAACGAAGAAACAACATCCTTTTTATAAAACAAGTAAAGAGTGAAAAAACTAAAAAATTATCTGAATACCTTTGCGCATATCGAATCAGATAGCACATTGAGAGCCGGCTTGCACTTGCGAATGTGCAGCATTTCTTTGATTAGGTGGTCGAATTTGATAACACATTTGGCGAGCACGTGAAATTGACAGCGTTTCTTCTGAAAGACGTCTTCGGGTCACTGAAAATTGGCTAAACTAAAATTTATTTCTTTAATTGTGCCTAACGTTAATTCTTCGAGATGTCTTTCAAATCATTTGCGTCCTATTGGTGTTCTTTCTTGTTGTTTGTTTCACCTGCCTAAATTTAAAAACATATTATCCAATTTTCGATTTCTATTCTTATGTACGGAGTTCCTATTAGCTTGTTATACCTGTAGGTTGGGAAGGTGAATGATAGTTTTGTCTTCATGTCTCACGTAGGATAAGCTCATTGTAAATACTTATCTTAGACGGTACTGATGACTCATGACGGTACTGCGCATACTCAAATGATATCGTGTTGAATCATGTTGAGCACAAATTTCCCTGCATCTGCTGTGAATAACACCGTATGAAGATATAGCTGTGGTGTTGAAGAAATATAAGCATAATTATAACTTAACCTAAGTAACTTCATACGATATAAAGTTCTTCAAGTTATAGTTGATATATTCTAAGCTCTGTCGATTTTTACCCTCCATTATTGCTATTGATCACTGATCATGAAAATGTTGATCATTATCAGTCGACTGATACAGCGTCGTCCAAGCAATGTTGGCAAGGTCTTAATGTAGTATCTGTTTTCACTGGTGACTAATGCTTTACATAATCAGAGAGAGGCGATCCTACTGGGCGGTTGAGCCTACCTCATGGCTTGCTTTGCTGTCCGGTAGACTAAATCGAGGGATATTGCCCTTAGACACCCCAGCTGCTCTTTGTTAGTAAGCCTGTTTGGTGGTTGTTCTGTTTATTTAGGGTAGTTTCAATGTCGGACCCACTGCTTATCAGGGGTCTTTGACTGAGAGACTGCAAGCAATGTTGGTCTAGGATATTTTATGGCAAGAGATAACAAGAATGGACAAGATAACAAAATAAACTATGCTGTTTTGTACCGATATGATAGTCCAGTTTGTTAAACACTAAAATCGTAGTCCTTTTTGTTAGACAATGTAATCATAGTCCTCTTTGCTTAACACTGCAATCACAGTCTACTTTGTTAAGCAGTACAATCACAGCCCGATGTCTTAAGAAATACAATCGCAATAAAATTCAGTCCACAGTCCACTTTCAATCACAGTCCACTTTCAATCACAGTCCACTTTCAATCACAGTCCACTTTCAATTACAGTCCACTTTCAATCACAGTCCACTTTCAATCACAGTCCACTTTCAATCACAGTCCACTTTCAATCACAGTCCAC
>JAAAKM020001931.1:0-14015 GCA_010016025.2 Alatinidae sp. Z8VKAUB7J3 | reverse complement strand
AATTTTTTGCCTCTGCTCCCACTGTTCCCCCGTCCCTGCCACCTCAACCTAATAAAGACCCTGGTGATTACGATGTTGTTGATAATGGTAATGATTATGACCATGATGCTGATGACGATAATCACTATGATGACCAAAATGTTATGTTTGCGCGAGGTCCAACGTCGTTCATTGACGGGTACGCCGTGATTGAGGGGTGAAGCAACAAAGAAGAATCGGATTGAGGGCGGCCACTCCTTTTGTTTATTAACTAGTAACATTTTCTCAAAAATACACTTGTTTTTTTAATAAGAAGCCTATAAGAAACCTCAGATTTGGGAAAATTTAAGAAACTCTTAAGAAACATAGACAGGCTAAACTAATCCAAAAAGTTAAGAAACATTTGTGAGAAGTATGGTAGAAATATTATTTTTTGCAACAGTCCATATATATTACCTTCAAAACACAGTTTCTCCGCGGATGATTATGATTATGCAGTATTCTCTCGACTTTGATGTTATCATATTATTTGGTTGTAATATCTTACACTTAAATACCAAAATAAGCAGTATAAAACACGTGTAGATGACTAAATCTGTGACAGAGGCAGTACCTTATTGAACGATCTATTATTACACACTACATACACCTTTGCACTTGATCATACACACCACACGTTACTTATTATAAGTTAAAATGGTATTTTATGAGCGCATTGAACAGTCTTACTTGATTTTAAAGAAAGTGCTTCTTAAGAAACTTTGAAGGCGGAAACTGGATAAATTAAGAAACATTTGAGGCTGAAATTTGAAAAAAATTAAGAAACTCGAGGCTCAAGCCGTTGTTTAGGTTTCTTATAAAAAGCAACGTGTACTCCATTCTCAAGGACTTGTGAAGCTCACAGCACAGCACATATTTTATGCATCACAGAAATGAAACGAAATATGCCAAGTGATCGGAAATAGACTGGGTCTAGTCAGGTGACTAGCCCAGAGCCACTCCCTAATATTATCTTTGAGGAATTGTAGGCCCTACAAGTAAAATTTGGTCAGAGTTCGATTTTAATGTATCGAGTTGGATTTGAGTATAGTATTAAGAGTAAAGACAATCAGTATCTGATTGAATGCTTTAGAGTTGTTATCGCTTTTCATTGGAGTTCAAATATATATTGAGTACAGGAAACTCCCCCTGGAATGGTACAGGGAGCTCGTAGTCTCCTTGTACACATCGTGAAACTCACCAACCGTTTCATTTGGAACAGCCCATGTGCCAAAATCTTTTAATGAATCCCCACTTGAGATCTTATCACAGATTCTTGCGACTTTACGTGCCAGAATCCGTCATGCTCACGCGCGAAATCCTAGTAAAATGCATAGCTGGACCTACGGCTTAGCTCTGTGTATTACACGCGGCGCTGCATTGCAGATACTGTTTTAACCAAAGTCGATGTATGAAACTTACTTTACAAAGGCCCTGGTTTTAACTGACTCCAGATGATCGTCGACCAGAAAAAGAAGTTCAGCGTAAGTAGAACGTTCTGTTTTTACTGCTGTAAACTAACCCTAATAATCCCTTACGATCATAATCACCTCTATAACTATTACATAATTCCACAATCACCTCATCAAACACCCTCTATCTCAGCGATTGTACACGAACACCCACTAACCCTAATTATCGCAACATATGTATCCCTTGTTGATCTCAATAAAAGTTTTCCTATAGCCCCCAGTGTTAATGATTAACCCGCTAACCGCGGAGTCTCCGCTGCTTATCAGGGAGACTGGTATGAAACACCGCAGTTAAAATATATATTGAGTACAGGAAACTTGGCTTATTTTCTGAGTATAGTTGACCAGTAGTTTCACATTCTTAATCACCAAGGTTAAACTGAATTATGAGATGAAGGCGTCAGTTGTCTCTTCTTTAATTACACGAAAATAACCATTTGATCAAATTGTGGGGAGTCATTTACACATGACGGTGGAAGCAATGTATCAATACATGTCATCTCCTGTTTACTTCAAACTTGACGTCATTAAACAAAATAGGATAAATACCCTAAGATTGCTTGGCTGTCTTGCAGGAGATCAGAGCCAATAGTGTAAAGATGCAAATCCCCTGTATAGTACAGAGTTTCAAGTTTATATTTGTTGTTATACTGAATTGACGCAAATCCAGATTTGTTGAAAAAGTTCTTGATATTAGTAAACGTCTGTTGTATGGAAATATAATTGGAATATAGAAACATATCGTAATTAGTCTCTATTGCCTCTATAGAATTTTAATGATTGTATTCCATTATGTATATTTTCGTTTCAGATTCCGTCTTTGTATTTCATATATTACTGCTGTGACGAAAAAAATAGTTGACAATAACCAGAAAGTTGGAATCTTGTAGAGCAGGTTCAAAACCTAGGAACTCTTTCAGGGAGAAATTGCTTCAAGTGCTATGAAGAAGTAGGTGAGATCAAGTCCAAAATGTAGCATTACACTTACACGTTTTTGAAATAAGAAACTACCTCAGCGTCCAGCCCTCGAAGTTTCTTAAAATATTGACCTTTTGAGCCTTCAAAGTTTCTTAGCAGTTTCGTATTCTCTGGTACTAAATAGAAGAGGGTGGAATATGCGGAGGGGGCTAGAAAATAGTGGGGGTTCAATGCAAATTATAAAGGGTGACGTAGACCCAGACAAATATAAACTGCACGCAGGTTAGCCTGTTCATTAAATAACCCGTTATCAAACTGTCTAAACCACTTTTAGAGATTTTTAGGTTTCTTAGAGCAGCCCCATCCAGCTATTGAGTTTCTTAAATTTGGGAGAGATTGGGCCCTGGTTTCTTATAAATTGGTTTCTTATTACAAAAATAAATGTATTGACTTTGCCCACTAGACTTTTATCAAACCCAGCAAAACCCAGAAACCTCAATATCTTCAAACGATGGTACTATTTATCAGAAACGTTACCTTTTTATCATAGGTTTCACGGCACAGAGTGGCCAACCTTCGAACTTAAGAAGGGCTCAGGGGCTGAAGGGGGTGGGGGGACTTTTGGAATGAGTTTATTCGGAGAGGATTCCTTTAGGGTAATAGCAACGACATGCTCAATACAGTATCTTCAATAACCCACTGCAAAGAATGTCTACACAATTGGAATTAGAACGCAAGATATGTTGACGCGTGTTAGTACATTTATCGTCATCGTCGTCATCTTTCGGCCTCATCCGAGATAGAATTTCGAGTATTTCCTATCGGTCATAGTTGTTAGAAGGTTTTCCTTGGAGATTGCGGAAAGGCGAATTTCCGAAACCGCTTGAGTGATGATAGGTGCCTCTATAAGAGGAAGGACCACACCAGCTCATCTGAGGGACGCGCACAGTGTCCAGCAAACTGGAGGCGTCTCCTTTGGACTAAGGTTGATATCCTAGGTAGGTCACCGTATATCAT
This sequence comes from Alatinidae sp. Z8VKAUB7J3, assembly GCA_010016025.2. Lineage (NCBI taxonomy): Eukaryota > Metazoa > Cnidaria > Cubozoa > Carybdeida > Alatinidae > Alatinidae sp. Z8VKAUB7J3. The sequence goes on along the minus strand of JAAAKM020001931.1, from coordinate 10,590 downwards.
TTCAAGAGTTGGATGTTTTCCCATGAAAGATTTAACTTACAAGTAAATTTAGTCAGAACAAATTCTTTCATAGATGATAATGCTAAACCAGTGGAAAAATTTTCAGCATCTTACGGAAAATTTGGTCCTTTGAATGTTTTTGCCACTACGGAACCAAGGTCGTTAGAGCTTCAGGTTTAGTCACGGTTTCCCATTGCGTCTCTCTTCGTGTGTCTGTCCTCTCTTCCTTCTGGCCATAGACATTTGGGCAAATACCGAAACGTCGGTAAACGTTAGGAAAGTTTTGGTGTCAATTTTCACCTTTTAAAACAAAACTATGTTAATCAAATATGCAATGCCATCTTGCTTTTCTGCTACAAATTGTATGATGCCACATTACATTGTCTAAACTATTAGCAAGTGGATTGCATTCCCTCATCTGTATCTACATGAATACTGGAGCAAGACCCGTCTTTGATACACTTCTTTAGGGTACAAAAGCAAGCTGCAATCATTGTGCTATGCAACTACTATTTCCAGAGTAGGTTTATCTCTTCTGTCGTCACTATGGAAGATTGGTAAATGGTCCACCGACAAGTTATTATAAGTAAAACGCCGAATGTGGAAACTTTATTGACAACGTTTAGTCTAACAGACAGGTCTCTGAGTTCAGTTTAGCTAATTTTCAGTAGTGACCTGAAGAGGTCTGCTGGACGAAACGTTGTTAATAAAGTTTCCACGTTTGACGTTGTACTTATCATCACTCTGGAACACAAGCATCGGCTGCTGCTCCCGGTTGCAGCTGCCAATTCTGAATCTAAAGTGTAGGACTCTAGGATCAGGGACGGGGGAACAGGGGGCAGAGAGGGTCATGGCCCACCAAAGATTTGCCAAATCTCATTTTTTTCCTTGACCACTTTTCAGTTTTATCGCCTTTCCACATAATGACATAAGGCACCTTAGTGGAATGTGAAAAAATAAATTTGAATCAGTCTACTTGGCCCCCCGATGCGCCTTACCTTCTCCCGTTCCTGAAGACGTCGCATCTCAATGTTACCTACACCTTTTTTTACCCAAAGCCTCTCCTGGAATACTATGTTGGCTTCTGCCTTTAACAGAAAAGTTGGCAGCAGATTGCAGTAGCTGATTATGCGGGGGAAGAAGGAGTACTGGTATGCTTTTAACTGGTTTTTGTTGGGTTGTATTGACCTTCTGGTATTAAAGTGTACCTCCAGTGGTCAAATTTTTTTTGATATTTTGTTCGTTTTTTCTCGAGGAATCGAACTGCTATTTTGGTTTTCGCCGTACGCGCACCTATAAGTCAATATACGTGATTATTTAACGAAGTTCTAACAGAACGAGGCAATTTTTAACGTCACAAGGGACAAGGAAACTATCTACTGTTGTTGCTGTTGCCCATGATATCCGCGCAAAGAACGGTTTGATTGCGCGTAGGAGAAAAACCAAAATGGCAGACGAAGCAACCACTGGCTGTGTTAACCAAGTGGATTGGAAGGTTGGAGGGGTTATTCTTGAAATTTTGGGAGCCTGACATTGCAACTGTTTTAGTAAAGTTAGTAAAGCCATAAAAAGCTGAATCTTGAGACGAGAATTTTCTGGGAGGGGTTGATGAAAATTTCTGACCACTGGAGGTACACTTTAACGTCATGGGGTTCTTCTGAGATTCTTTTCGTACAAAGTGACTGCAATGCTACCATTCAGCACCCCCTGAAGCATTCGCAATTTGTGATGTAGGAGGTGACTTTCTTCTTGAAGGGTGAATTTTTAGCTTTGGCTGAGCTATTTGGGCCTCTTCTGGGCGCTATTTCCTGGTATATCAAATCAGGGATTCTCAACTTTGGAAGTATATCACCCCCTCGAGCTATCAAACTTTCTTAGAACCCCCTGGGTCCATATGAATTCGCCATTGTTTCTCATTATTAAACAAGTCAATAAAGAGTCCCAAACTTGCTAACCAAGTGTAAAACAAAACATGAAAAACGTGGAAGTAAACGGAGGCAGTGTTTACTTATTCTTTTGTTTGTTTTGTTCTTTTGACGTAAGGTAAACAATTGAACATGCTGTTTGTTGTTGAACCCCCCAACTGTAAGTTGGGCCCCTTAATAACCCTTGTTTCAATTTCATCTCCTTTACAATCTTAAATACCCCCTAAGGCAATCCGCGGACCCCCTTTAAAAGGCACTGTACTAACAACCTTTACTCCCTATTCGCGAGTAAACCTGAAGCTAGGACGTCATTGGTGACGTGGTGACAAGCACGTGCTCACCGGTCACTTCTTCAAGAATCTGAAAATATTTCCATAGGTTTAGAGTTCAGCTGTGAACGGACTCCATCGACGAATTGTACCTAAAACTAAACTTAATTGACCAAAAATCTTTAAAACATCTTGCTTGATTCCTATAAGAATAGAGACATTTTGGAGAGGCGTTTAGAAATCACTGTATCCGTCAAGTCGTTGCTACCACGTAACCAAGAACTAACTAGTGTTTCCAGGGGCGCAACTAGAACTTTTTGAGGGCAGGGGAGCTTTATCAGAATTAGGGCAAGATTTTCTCATATATATTTGTATGAAGCAACAAAGTCGGGAGTAACTGCAGCTGGGGGGCTGGGGGATTCCATTGATTGGAATACATTTCTAAGGTATGGGCCTGAGATTGAAGAGAAGAACAATGAGGAATGAAATCATTGTTGGGAACAAAATAAAAATGAAGACCAAGATTTATCGTCTTGTGTTCAAGGGCAAGGCCTCCCTTCTAGTTGTGCTTAAGATCAGGGCACAATTTTCGATATAAAAATTAGGGCAGGAGGAGGCCTCCCTCCCCTCCCCCCCCCTAGTTGCACTCCTGGTTTCTGATTGAGTTGCGTATTGCTGCATCACCTCACATATCACCTCACATACTAACTTTTCTGGATGCTATCACAGGGAAAAGCAGCGCCATCGAGGGACCGTGTGCAACAAGGAAACGAGCCCGTGAGTCATTAGCAAGGAAGCCCATGTTACATCTGACGTCCTCCTTATTTTATTTGTGTTCTAAAACAACTTAGTCACGACCAAGCGAACCCCTTTGTTATATTGACGTAGCCAACTTAAAGCATTTTATCACCTTGGTTATTATCCTACAAATAATAGATTCTCGTCAGTTGTTCATTCCAAAAGATCTTGAGATGTATTTTCTTTCAATGACAGACAAAGCAGAATCAGTGATTTGTGAAGAATCTTCGAAGAAATATTTTGACAGTGTACAACGCTTGTCCTTTCACTTCAGACGATAGTATTAAACCCGGTTTTTACCTTTATTTACTAAGGTTACTGTTACTACAAGCCTACAATGGCAGTCGAGCCGGAATACGCTTCTGGGAAGCAGAAGCCGAACGGACAACGCCGATGGGTCAAGCATTCTTACCTGTATATTTCATTGCTGATCATTTGTTTCTTCTGGCTTGGAGTTTACGTCGCTACAGTTTATGTAAGTCACCACTTTTCACAGAGCTGCAAGGGCGATCAATCCGAGGCTTCTACTGCTACGTCTGTCAAAGCTGAACGATCGGAAAAGTCAGTAGTCCAATTCTTCGCACGAGCCACGGAGGACGAGCAGAATAAACACTCGGAAGACCAGAAATCCCAAATCATAAAATTACAAGAAAAACCAGAAGAACATCAAGAACCAGCGACAACTGAAGAACCCCTAGCTGATGACGACAAGAACTTAATTGTCTTATATGGTGCACAAGCGTGGGGACAGTACGATATATGGGATGCAAAGCAGTGGTCGAAATGCCCGAAGAAAAATTGCCGTATTACTACTAATACCAACTTGATCGGGAAGAGTTCCGCAGTTGTGTTCAACTCGGTTCGAATGCCACCCGAAGCTCTCTTGAAACAACTACTTGAACAGAAATCAAAATCTAGCAGCAAGTTTGTCTTCATGTCCGGACTTACTCCAGCTGAAACATTCTTTAAACCTGAATCTTACAACGGGTTCTTCGACTTGACGATGACCTACAAATCGAACAGTGATATTCGGATCCCGTTTTGGCCTAACAATGGGATACTGCCGGCTATGTTGCGTCCGAAGGAACCCGGGAGGATTTTGACAGAGGAGGAGAAGGGTTCTCTAAAAGAGAGCAATAAGGACTACTTTCCAAGAGAAGGGAAAGATGGATTTATGGCCATTGTACTTGATAACTGCGACCCTAATCATATGGCTAACATCTACAACATGCGACTGCGTTGGGAAGGTGACATCTCTGTACTATCAAGGCAGAAATGTAATGCTACAAAGATGAAATTCCCAATGATTGAGGATTTCCCATGCCAGGATCTTTACAGTGATTCATGTTCCAAGTTTATGGAAGGATTTAAGTTTGTTGTAATCCCTGAAAACCATATTTGTGTGGATTACATGCATCGTGCTTATTGGTACAGTCTCAAAGCTTGGGAAGCTGTTCCTATATTATGGGGATCCGATAACGTGAGTTCTCAAACCATACCTGGTTCTTTTATCAATACTCTGGACCATCTTTACATATCTCCAGTGTTTAAGGAGGCCCTCAAGTCGAAAGCAGATAGCAGACAATTTTCTACCTACATGAATTGGAAACACGAGGACCGCCTGGAAGAATTTTATTGGCAATGTGAACTCTGTGAAAAAATTAATTCTGCTAAGCCGGAAAAAAGCCAAAAGCCAAAATTTAGCGAATTTTGGAACAAAGAAAAAAACTGTGGAGAGAGTACCACTATATATAAGGCATCCAGGGAACAGCTGAGGAGGACTGGTGCCATACCCTAAAATTCTAGTTGCCGTATTTATTGCAGTAAGCCCCCTGGTCCTTAAGAGAGAAACTTCTGAATAAACCAAACAGCAAGTAGCTCGCTGAAAAGGTAGGAAAGATGGGTCCAAATACAGTAAAATTACCTAACAGTTGATAAAATTCATTAGTGCATTTGTCCTATACGCTATTAAACCGGAAACGCTTGTTGGACCATAACATCCTTGGTTAGGTGATGGCAACGACATGCTTATTACAGTGTTTTCTTCATGCCGCTTAAAACGTCAATGCTATTAGAAGTATCGTGCAAGATGTGTTCAAAATTTTGATAGTTTTCATTGATGTATAAGTATATTTGGTTAATCTTTTCATGCGTATTAACTCCCAACTTGTAGAAATATTTTTAGCATTTGGTAAAAAGTACCGTCCTGGCTATGTCGTTGCCACCCCGTAACCAAGGCCGTTTTAGCTTCAAGTTTAGTTGCGTATATCATTAAGAATGACGTCATAACACGTATTGATCGGCCAGTACTAACAATAATGTACAATTGTCATCTACAATAGCCAAAATGAAATAAGTTGCTCTCTGTTTGGACCATTCGGAATCTTGTAGAGTATCGGTCCTTAGTTTACCCTAGTCTGGCACACAAATAGTGCATCATATATCCCATCTCTTCTTGAGCACACGTTTGGTCGATCTAGCAATTTTACTACCAACATTTTGACGTCCCTCAAATTTATTCTACATGCCAGGTTACAAAAAGGTACTTCCCATGATAAATTTGATTTGAAAATGTCACACTTTGTGCAAAGACTGAGTAAACTTGAAGAACCGAAACTGTTTAGGGGATTTTTTCCTACCTGACAACGGGAAATGCTACAAAAAGGGGTATTTGAAGCAGTAAACAAGAACGGAGGTTAAAACATTGTTTGTATTCAAACTGCCATGCAACATGATCTTTAACTAGGGTACTTTTCGAGAGACACTTCTCTCTTCTTCTGGCGTCACAATCCAATTCCCAGGGGCCTTAAGATGGAAGGAAATGTGCCTATAAACTTAACTTGGAAGAAAACAAAACTCATGTCATGATCAACTCTATCATCCATGTAACATTAATATTTTCTCTGTTAGCCTACAATAATTCTATTATATTTCAATTATTCTGAGAGCGTAAGCTACAAATTTGACATCACAGGAGCACCTTATTGACTAATGAAATGTGACGTGGAGTTAATGAATGTTTTTAAAGGAACTTTCCAGGGGCCTTAAAATGGAAGGAATGTGTCTCGAAACGTAACCCAGAGAAAAACAAAACTCATGCCATGATCAACTCTATAATAGATGCAAAATTAATTCGTTCTCTGTTAGCCTACAATGATACTATTATATTTACTCATTCTGAAAGAGAAACTCGACGTCACAGGGAGCACCTTATTTACTGATAAAATGTGACGTGGAGTTGATAAATGTTTTTAAAGAAACTGAGAACTTTCGTAATAAAATTTTTAACAAGCCTTTTAGAGCTTCACCATACTTTGAATTTTTGCTGTAGTTTGATTTCAAAATTTCAAAATCGGTTGCTCATTTTCTTAGCATAACGTCTAACGTTATTATGTTCTTCAGAAGGCGTAAGACTGCCAGCTTTTTAATTTGGCCGTTCATGAAATGACCCTCCTATGCTGCTGGCCATTATGGTACTCCTTGAGGACCGGGGCTTTAGTAAATACGGTATGTGTACACCAAATTATTAACCAAATGATGTATGTATTTATTTGTTATTTTATGTACGTGAGCTGTTAACTATGCAACAGTTTGAAGCGACTAAAGCTTGTTTTTTGATAATTGGCTTTAGGGATTTTAATTTAGAAGTACTTAAGACAAAATTCTACGATTTTTGTTTCTTAGAAATCTTTTGCCCTTGAAAAGCGTGATTTGTAAAAGCACTGGAACCAAAATTGGTTCTTGTCCTTGGAAGCCAGATTGGACATAAGTTTCGTCGCCCAAACCTCAGCCCAAACTTTCGCCCAAACCTTCGCCCAAAAGAGATCAATGTCCTCTAGTAAACCGGAAACACCCGTTAGGCTTTGGTGACCTTGGTTACGTGGTGGCAACGATTTTCTTAATACTGTGTTTGTTAATGACGCTGTAAAATGTCTACACTTCGGGATGTATCCGGCAAGATTTGTTAAATATTTTTGATAGATGATATTAACTTTCGAAGATAGTTGATAGAAAGAATCCTTTTATCGATGAGAACCATTAACCTGTAGGAATATTATAAGCATCTGGTACAAATACTGTGCTGAGTATGTGGTTGCCACCACGTAACCAAGGGCGTTTTAATTCGCGGTTTAGTAGCGTATACACAGTGCCATCCCCGAAATTCCTTCACGGAATTCAAACACTCCGATTGGTTAAGAACTTTCATCGTTGCTGCTGTCCTTTTAGAAATCGTTCTGACGCGATTGCCAAAGATACCCTTTGGGGTTTGACACTATGCCCCCTCTGTACACCACTGGCCTAGAAACCCTCCTGCAAAATTCCTGTGTTAACCCTTGTATTTAAAAATAGTTATATTGTTCGTATTTTATAGACCGTCACTTTTGACATTAAAGTCTTAAGATTTTTGTTGCTTCCTCACGTTATTGTGGCCCCTTTATTTACCACTACCCCATATGGGTGGAGCTCGGTGACAAGCAGCTAGCAATTTGGTTAGATGGTCAGCGTTAGGACTGTAGTAGATTTAGGTAACACTTTTTTGCAATTTTAGAAGGGAAGATTAGTGAAGTTAACTCTCCACCATCAGATGTTTACAACATCATAACTCAGTTTACTCAACTGAGTACAGAAAAATGTTCAATTCATTTAAATTAGGGTTTACCCTTATAACCCCCTTTAGGGGCCGTACAAATAAGATGGACAGGATACTTGCCCCTTCCTAGTATTTTTTTGATATTATGTTATATTCTAAACAACCAGGGGGCTGGGGGGGGGCATTAAACCAATGAAGTAAACCTTCTTGATATTACTGATATCAAGGAAGTCTACTTTAGGGAGTTTTTTTGGAGTTGGATTTGCTCTTATAACCCCCTTAGGGACCTTACAAAAATGGACTGGGCGCCTGCCCTCTCGTAATATTTTTGATATTATATTCTAAAAAACTGGGGAGAAGGGGAATTAAACCAACGAAGTAAACCCTCTATCGTTGAAAATACTGGTAGCAAGGAAGTCTACCTGGGGGAGGGGGGAGAGGGGGCTGTCAGTAGCAAGACCTCTGTGTATTTTAAGTAGGACAAAAAACATCATCTAAACCAACTTGTTTACTTGTTCCAAAAAGGGGGTACAGCACTGCCGCTCCCCTCTCGATCGTTGCTGTGACCTATGTTTCGTTGAGCCAAACGTTGTACTTTTAGTATTATTTTTTAAAACTTTCTGGGATTTGCTACGACTTTTGTCAAAATTTAGTCCTTTTTAGAATTCCTATTCACTTTAAAATAGACTTACTTCTCAAGTAGTCTTTATTTTAGTATTCAATACTATTCCTAATTTGAGATTATTAGATTGAAAACGTTTTCTAGCAAAGTACGTTTCGAACCACTTCAAGAGAATAGACAAGCTGGATTTGCATTTCGAAATCTTGGGAGGACATGCCGTATTCACGTAAAACCTTTTATTATTTCGGTATTAGTTATTGATGGCGGGGAATCGACTTTTAAAGGTTGTATTTTCAGAATTTCTGAACTATACAAAGTTTTGCATGTCAGTTAAAGCCAAAATCTTACAAACTTCGTATTTGTTAAACCTTTTATTTCAAAATCGACAACTTGCTCTTAGAATTGTACAGTACTTCATATTTGTAAACCTTTTATGTCAAAATCGACAACTTCCTCTTAGAATTGTACAATTGAAAATTGTAATGAAGTTATTTTTATATGGTATGCCTCTTATTCTGTTTTTGAAAAAGTATTCGCTTATAGACCAACTTCTTGTTCTGTTCTTTCTCTTCCTATCTCTTTTCTTCTTCTCCCTTCCCTTCTTCAGCTAACTCTTCTTCCACTTCTACTACTCCCTCATCTTCTTTTTGTTCCTTTTTCCTTATTTCTACCCTCTTCTCTCTACTTCCTTCTCTTGTGTCGCTTTTATCACTTTTCTTGCGTTCTTCTCTATTCAAACTTTTCACGTAATTTTTATCTTCTTCTTTTCACCCTTTCCCCACGTTCCCTTTAACCATCGCTTCCTCTGCCAATTTTGTCGTCTTTCTCTTCTTCCTCCACCCTTTTCAATTAGTGCACACTTTTTACTTTCTTCTTCTTCTTCTCTCTTCTTCTTCTTCTACACCGTCATGTTCTCTTCTGCATTATTGTTTTTCGTATTCCTCCCCTGTTTTCGTATTGATATATTTTTATACCCATTCATTATTTTTTATATTTGCCTTGTTAGTATTCGTCCTCTTTCTAAAGTCATTACCTTTCTTTACTTTTTATTCTCCCCCTCCTCCTTCTTCAAGATACTTTTGACTCCTTTGTCGTCTTTTCATCTTCCTCCTTCCTTTCATTCAACTTAGCCATTCGTTCGCACTTTCCTATCTATTTTGCCTCTTCAATGTTATCACCTTCTTCGGTTTCTCCTTCATTGCTGATAAAACTTATAAGCGCATGGGCCTATCTATCAACACTGGTTCTTTAGATTCAGTGCAGTCAAGGGTCTATCCATAAAAGCAGACAAGCTGACTGTCTTTCCGAAATCTATTACTGAGTCATCATCATCTCTGACTATGGCTCACTTCAAGTCTCTTTTTTTTTGACACAATTTAAAAACACTGGAACATACACTGAAACAGGAATTGAATTTATGTACTAATCAGAAACTTACACAACTAGAATTCAGAGGGTTTTCTTAACAAATAAACCACGTAAAGCGCTCTATTTAATAATATTTCTAACTACTGTGATTTTCGTCATTAATTGCAACTCAATACGATATTTGTGTATTATAGGAAATTTATTAAGACTTCCTCATACTAACATTTCGACAGACGATTAGCCAACACGCCATAAACAAGTTCCTCTTTAACGATAGAGGAATTCCCTATAACAACAGCGCATGCGCTGGGTAAACCCCAACAATCGGCGTTTCCTCTTTTATACCCTTTATCATCTTTTTCTCTTCCGTCTCATTATTCTCCTTTATCCTTATACTTTAGCTTCTTCTTCTCCTCCCTCTTCTCTTTACGTTTTTCATGTAAAGCAATGCTTCGAAAACCATGACGAAATCAGGCGTTTAAATCTCTTATCGATTGCGAGAAACGGCCGTTCGAATTTGCAAGAGGCCTTAACGAAACGCGTTAATTTCGCTCAGTTTGTAAAATTCTGAACTGTTTTTAAATAAAGAAGTTCTGATAGGCTTTGTTCAATGTTTGAAAAATTATGTATCGAAGAGTATCGCTCTAAAGTTAGACCAAATTGTCTGTATCATTCAACAGGTCGAAACTATAATCAAACGTCTGATATTCGTCAAGTTGCGACGTCACACTTCCAGCTTTCTATTTGTATCTAAAGAACAAGACCATTGACAACACGAGGTAGGCATAACCGTTGTGGTACTTGGGTTCCTATTTACACAGAGTGGAGCTGACACGATCGCTTCTCGGTCCTTTGGCTAGGATCATGTATCTGTTCTCATCGATGACACATTGATGGCAGGTTGTTTCATAATCCATAAGGGACGGTCCTATTGGGCGGTTGAGCTGCCTCAAACAGTTAATTTTGCTCAGTTCATAAAATTCTGAACTGGTTTTAAATAAAAAAGTTCTGATAGGC
>JAAAKM020001930.1:3578-14016 GCA_010016025.2 Alatinidae sp. Z8VKAUB7J3 | reverse complement strand
AGTGCAAAAAAGGACCAGCAGAAGACGTCATGATAAATAGGAGGTTAAATCCATAGTGTATACACGTGAGACACTGAGTAGTTAATTTCTTATAAAATACTAGCAATGAAAAATAATATAGAAACTTTCATATAGTTTGCTACGGATAAACAACTCAGATGGTAGATTATGATAACTTATATTCAACCATCTGTGTTATCTAACAATCTTAAGCATCTATTCACTCTTTCATAAGTTGATTTGTATTATCTTTCATTTCAATTATCCAAGTAGATATTTATACCCCTGTTGTATCCTTATGGTATTTCTTTAATCAATTGTAACTCAGACATATTACCGTTAATCGAATTAACTTGCAATTGAATAGAAGGAGAGCATCATACAATTTTAAACATCGCGAAAGGTTCTTAAATATAAACCAATCGACAAATGCTGTTAAAAAACGTTTAGACATAAAGAGTGGTGCCATCCTAAAAAGTAGAGGGGGGGGAGGGGGGTGCTGTGTGATCAGCAAAAAATACCGCGCCCATAGTCATTCTCCTCTACGCTGCTACGCAAGATGTAATTTTGAATTAAGTGCAAATATTCACACTGCTGATAGTGTCCAATCAAATATTATAATAGCCTTTATCAAACAATTCACAAAATATATAAAATTTCTTGTAACATCAACCGAAAACTAAATGTTGAAAGGAGGGCTCAGCGTCCAACATTTTTCAAATTTTTAAAAAGGGGACCCAGCCCCCTGAGCCTCCTCCATGGCATCTCTGGAGTAGTCAAAGGACGTACTGAATTCAAAGTACATTTCAGACTAATTTAAGTAGTCCACCTGCATTAGAGTCTAAATCCGATAGTCCATCTCCTTACATTTTATTTACAACTAAAGTTTTCGTTTCCTTCTCAGCTATATCTACTCTACTCACAAAGTGCTCTCCCATGAGTGTTTATATTACCTAAAATAAAAGATTTTCTTTACATAACTTGCGTAGCATACATATACATATTGGCATTGGCACTATATTCATGGTTTTATTGGTTTAACGCACCTCTAAAATACTTTCTGGTGACTCGATTATCTTTGCCTGGGACTTTGCTTGTACAATTTCTTCCATGCATTCCATCAACAGCTAAAGAAAGTTAACAGCATAAATGTCTATATAATTGCATAATACAAGGTTACGGCAGTGTTTAATATCTTTTGAAACATGTAGAACTACCATAAAAGCAAAAATTGAGAATTGATTTTTTTTCTTTCAGAAGGGAACAATGATAGGTTGAAGATGGTACATGACCTTCTCCATTGAATCGTTGATGTGACTTTGATACTATTTGTTTGTTTAAAACATATCTATCTACATTGAATGATGGCGCTTTCTTTGTACTCTTCGTTGCCTAACAGACGTCCCTCCCCGCTAATTAATTTTTCAAACATTTTCCAACCAGGACATTCTTATTCCAGGCCCCCTATTAATTTTAAGTAATTTCCTACCCATGACAATTTTTTGAGGAGGTAATTTGGCAGGCAAGTAGAAAATATGTTTATTAAAATATTAAAATCACACTAAAAAGATGAAGATGGTCCTTTACCAGGCCTGACGAAGTGTGAAGAAGCGCATTACAGATGTTAGTAATAACACTGTCATTGAGCAGGAGGATGAGGGTAACAGTTTAAAGATCTTGGGGGGCATGTAGGAGGCTGTCATGACTTCGAATATCTGACTATTGTTTGCATTGTATTACCCTACGTTTAAAAAGTTGCGGTTGATTCTCAACATTGATTCTTGACTTAATTTTTTAAACTTTTTGTCCACAACCTCCGTCTATTACATTTTTGGTCATTTTTCAACCCCCCATTTATTCCAACCCCACTTCTATTAGACACCCAAGAGTAGCCACATAGTAATAGAGATAATAAAGGGTACTTTGTTAACCGATGCCGTAGCTTCTGTTTTATGCTATATCGTGGTGTAATTCAACGTAAGGAACTAAGCTTTGGGTTCTTGTGTTAGTGATGTGTACAATTCACATCGTAGAAGACAGAAGACAATGGAAGCACCATGATCGTCAACGTTCTGGAAGGGCACGACACGTAAAAGAGAAAGTTGTGTTACATCAGTTTGATTATCCACTTTAAGACAAGATAGTAAGTATCCGAAAGTAAAGTATAACATGTTTGCTTCTTTTCAACAAGGTAACGAACGAAGCCCTAACGTACTTCCAAAGACATTTTATTTTCATCCACCAAAACATATCCTTCATTTGTTCCTTTATGATTACGATGATAAGATATTTTGCCTGTGAGATGATAACATCTCCGTCGATACGAAATCGTTATTTGGAACGTTGGTCTTGTGTATCAGGTAAGTTACATCTTGGCTGTTAGGAATTCAATATTACAGTAAGATAATTCTCTAATTGACCGAAATTCAACATTTACGCAATCAGAAGGTAGTTGACCAAATATTTAAAAAGTTTATTGTTCACCATTAAAATTACACTTGTCGGTCAACCTCTTTTCTATTGCATGTCCCCAATATTACAGTTAAAATAAGAATGGTTCATGAAAGACAACAGCTAACAGCTAAGTAAGTATTTGGGTATAAGAATTATATCTGCAAACTTATAGTTTTAAAATGTTGACCCAATCTACGCTCAAATCAATACGATTTTTGGTTTCTCGGGGTAAAACCATTGAAATCGTAATGAAAATAAACAGTGCAGTACTTATTTTGAAGTTTGTACTTTTGCTAGATAAATCTAAGAACAAGAAGCAGGGAAACACTTGTAAGTAGAAATCACGAAATCAGAAATGCTTCTACGTTAAAAGCTACCAAGGAAGCTGTACGCTTTGGGGGTATATGAGAGTGATACGTAAAATTAAATATTATTTTTAACTACAAAAATTTTGGTTTATACTTCAGTAACAATTCATCGCCTGATACAGTCTATATTGTACATTTTTACAATTTTAATCAGTCCAAATAGAGCTGTGTTGTCTCAGATAGGATGGGTCAGCCTTTGAGATACATAATGTTTTTTGACTATGTAAATTTGGATTCTCCTAAGTTCTACAAAATTGGCGAAGACGAAGTAATATTGTATTAAGGCAATGGTTGAGAACTAAAGAATGAGCTACCGCAGAGGCTTATCCGTCAGGTAATAGAAGTCAACACTTTTGATAAAGTTGACTTTTGTAGCAATATCTATGAGAAGTACGACCATGGCTAATGTACGAGCATGATCATAAAGCATTAGTCAGAGGTGGCCACTACCAAAAACATTCTGTGTATACTGGGCGACGAGCGTGGTGTAATGTGTGGATTGATTTCGGCTGCTTGAGACTTGGGGTGAAAACCATTAACTTAGATGACTTCTCACCATTATGTAGGGACAGGAGCTCCCTTCCAAAACATTAAGATGGAATTAGGTTAATCAGCAAGACAAACGAACATTGACCAACTAGTCGAGGCCATGTCTGATTAATATCAATTATGTCACACGAGAAAAGGGTGGAGCTGACAACCCGAAAACCTCCCACAACTCAATGATTGGGATACACTGAAGGGTTTCCTTGATTCGGTACGTTTCTTGAAGAGACTCTGGTTTAGATTCGCAGCATCGGTGAGTAATGTTAGAGGTCCGGGAACGAGTGAATTGCTGTAGATGGTAACCTCTTATTGACAGGAGGGCTACAATAGCAGTTCGCTTCTTACCAAGCGTTATAGAATGCATCAGGATAAAACTTTGAAACATGAAGCATTATCACGATTTCCGTTTCATTTAATAAAAATCGTAATACCTGCTTTTAAGATAAATTTAGAGTAAATAGATCCTCCGCCTCCCTCCTGAAGATCATGCATTATACATGTTTCTAAATCTGTCTATAATACTCAACTGTTTGTTTCTAGTGTGCATACAGCATTGCGTAAAACCGATAGCAGTAAATCTTTAACCACGCACAGCTCATTAACTTACTTCAGCTACTATGACACTTTCATTCCGAGTACTTGGTATGTATACTGTGTTGTTGGATGTATCTTTAAGCATTTTTAATGATATTACCACATCAGCTTGCGTCACGTTTTCGGTTTGTTGAAATGCGTCTTTGACTTTGTGCAATACATCCATCACGTTGTCCTTTTCAATGGATTCATTTTGGAATTTCTTAAACTAAATGACAGAAAGGAGAGGTCTTGGCTCAAGACAAATTCGGATATTAGGTACTGTGAACAATTGAAATGGAGGTCGATGGTAAAAGGAGAAGAGAAGAACAAGCACTGCGATGGAGAAACAAAATGAAACAAGACATAACAACAACTGACGTACAAGAAGAGTATGTTTGCAGTAGTTATATGTGCGGGAGGAAGATACTGTCCACCTCGCACCTCGCAACGTAGCTAGACAAGGAAAAGGAGAATGAGGAGAAAGGCGTGTCAAATGGTTATGAGTCAACTTATACAACTAACTATATGCTTGCTTATCATACTAAGCAGAAATAGGACTAAAGTTCTAATAAAAGGTTTTGCAGCGATGAATAGTCTACCGACAAGTTATGATAAGTAAAACACCAAGTGTGGAAACTTAATTGACAAAGTTTCGTCTAACAGACTTCTTCAGGTCACTACTTGAATTTTAAGTAGTGACCTAAAGAAGTCTGTTAGACGAAACGTTGTTAATAAAGTTTCCACATTTGGTGTTTTACTTATCATAGCAAGGCTTTCCAGACAGAATTCTTAATTACATCTTGTTTCCACGGGTATAATATTTACAATAGCATAATCTTAATGACAATAATAATTTGTTTCAACAATTCATCTTCAGTACTTTTGTTTAGATTTTGGGATGTTGATGTCTCAAGGTCTTTTATCTCTTCCCTTTTACAACTGAAGCAGGTACCCATTAATACATGACGATAAAATGTCTGTAAGTAAATAATAGGTTCTGAGCGTAAACAATAATCGAAAACAACTTCGTCTTATAAGAGCTATTAGGCTAGTTTTACTATCGTTTATCAAATATAGTAAGAGCCTTATAAATATATAGAAATGAACATCTAGCACATGAGAAGGGCAAATATACGACAAACGTCGTTGAAACTGGCTGCTGAGCCAGAAATTGCTTTGCAAATTTTCAAATACAAAACGGAGGCAAAGACTGGGAAGCAGCAAGTGCCATAGAGGCAAGAGAAATATATAAAGGTAGAGTATTTATCTAACATTAATTGTTATATGTGGATTGTAAAAGATAAAGATAATAACTTGAACAAGTCTCACGTGTTGTGATAGTTCTTCAGGATCTATTTCTTTAGGATAGGTTATCGAAGTTGAACTTGAAGTAGCTGATTTCGTAGGTTGAATTTTTGTAGACATAGGTGACATTATAGATATATCTAAAACAGGGAAGAGTAAAGTATGAATATTAAAGATGACTGTTATTATTTTTATAAGATTTTTATACTTCTTATTCTAGTAATTTTCTTGTTTTTAAAAGTATATCTTGTGCAATAACAACAACATATTTTCTTTTTTGTAAGCGAAATAATGATCGGCCCAATCCCGAGCTTCTCGTTTGGTAGTTTTTAAGGAAAACGTACGTCGTACATGTAACCGTAATGCCTGTAAAGTGAGTAATGGTTGCATAATTCGGAATGAAATATATGAATGAAGTTGAAAAAAATTATCATTATTGTAAGGTTTTTGTATTTGATCTATGGCTACCATTGGTGTTGATATATTCTCAATAGAGTTTCCGCGCGAAGGTTTGAGAACTGGTTAGCCTCAACTGGCTAGCCGCTATAATCCCATGTTAAAATTTACATTAGTGTTTTGATGAGAAGAATAAACAAAATAAAGTCTGAATTACAGTATCGTCAGAAACGAATCCGGTGGGGTTAAACCAAACTAGTTTCTGATATTGAAATTTTGTGTCATCGAAGGTTGATTATCTAGAGATGACAGTTACAGTAAAACGAAGAAGAGTGGATTTAGGTTCACGTAGATGATCGTTGAATCGGGATTCCGTAGTCTCGAGGGTCTGCTGTGCTTTAAATACATTTTCTATTTCCTCACAGATTATATCTAAGCAGTCTTACACTATGTTCATCTAATTTGTGTAAAGTATCCCAGGTTTGAGCTTCGAAAATATAGAAAAAAAACCCGGCTAGGAAGTATCAACTTACGGACATAAGCAACTTTCTATGTTTGGAGTGAAATATTGGTTAAATATAATCACTATTCACACCTTTTGAAACTTTATTGTTAGTACCTAAATTGGTTCTGTGAGAATTATGCATTTAGGTTTTCAGGGGGACATCTAATTTCAATTTTAAGGTTCTTGATATAGGATAGGACTGTAATTTACACTATTAGTAGAAACTAAAGCACTATGTTTATTTACTTTGCCAGCAAGGCAGTGCCGGTTTTAGGGGGTGCCGACTGTGCCGACTGTGCCACGGCACAGGACCCGGCAGCTTAGATGGAAGTTGGGAGCCCCGCAGAGCTCATTCAGTACACTCAATGATAAGGAAGGGCCCCAAATCACTTTATGGCACAGGGCCACCTCTTGGTAAAAACCGACACTGCACCAAAGGCGTAACAATGTTAACTATCGATAATATTTTATATCATCATAATTGCTGGATAAAGCTACTGTAAATTATAACTATTCTAAAAATATTAAGTTACTTTAAGGACTTGTTTAGAATACATCTCCTTATTAATTATGCACAGGAAGTAACAGAACAAGCAAGGTTCTTGTGCATCAATATATCAATGCTTTGTAAAATAAAAACATTTAAAACAGAAATGGGTAATTATAGTAACATAGGCCAGAATCCCTGCATGATGGTCATGATGCTTAAAACTGCACAAGACAACGTATTTCTTTACTGCTCTCCTTGATTTTTTTCTCATTGGTTATTAGTTTTACGCAAACACATTTTGTAATGTTCATTAGTAACCCATATATTTATTACTGTTGTAGAAGAATAGCCGAACATAACAAACGCGATACTAAAAGTGACAGAATCCATAATGACAACAGTTTCACATAATGTACTTTCATAGAAGTGAATGTTGATGCCTACAAGTTGAAGAAATAGGATTTAACATGACGACTGGGAAAAATAGTGGTATCTTACAACAGCTCAGTTGATACGGTACGTGTCTCACGCACCTGGGTCCCGGATTGAATATCTGCGGTGACATATTTTCTATTTCTCTAAAAACCTTAATCTCCATTTTACGCCGATGAACGCTAACAGCATCTTTGCAGTAAATTAAACATGGTAATTTATGATAATTTTAGCAAATTTATGATTAACAAATTTTAACAAACTTATGATAATTTTCAAAACTAAAATTTATGATTATCATTACTGTCAAGCAAACCATTCAGGTTCGGGTGTAGTATGATAATTATATTCTGGTAGCATAAGTACAATAGGAGGAACACCATTTAATTGCTAAGTCAACAAACTATAAATTCAGAGCTGTGAAGTATGTGTATGTGTGCATGATGTATTCTGTGTTACATATGAATGAGGCAGCATGTGAAGAAAGTACATTTGTGCAATTTCCTGCATTCTGTAGAAAATGTCCACCACATGTTATGTTTTTGAAACATACCTGATGAAAAAGCAGATTCCATCGAAGACTCTGTGGTTGAAAGCGCATGCGCGTCTGTTGAATGTATAATAAGGGGTTTAGTAAAGTTTTAAAATGGCAAGTTGAAGGTGACAATTAGAACATTAAATGTTTTTATCAGTTGTTGCGGATATGAGGTTTTTAGGCATAGACATTTTAGGCATGGTTTTAGATTAAATTATCTATTTTGACCTATCTACTTTTAAATTACAATATTTATAAATGATGATAACTTTCGCAGAGAGTATCACCCAAATGATGTTCTTATTCTTATTAGCAGAAAATGGCGTATTAAGAATTCACTTTTGTCTTCGTCTTTCCTCTATCCTGTTGCTAAGCTCCTACCAAATTCACTAAGTACTTCTTTACAGGTAATATA
The DNA here is from genome assembly GCA_010016025.2 of Alatinidae sp. Z8VKAUB7J3. NCBI lineage: Eukaryota > Metazoa > Cnidaria > Cubozoa > Carybdeida > Alatinidae > Alatinidae sp. Z8VKAUB7J3. The sequence continues at coordinate 5,994 of JAAAKM020001930.1, read as the reverse complement.
CTACTCTGCCTCAAATATTTCTAAATTAAATCCAGCAATGTCTGCGTTGATTTATCTGTTTAGGCATGCATTTTATTACATTTGGTACGATATACTCCTTTGTACTTGCTTTTAAATCTTAATCTGCTATCGTCAAATGTTTCATGCACCCAATATTTTCATAACTTGTCTGGTGTCAGGTTTTTCACCGTTCCTCCTTTTTATTTCATTTAATTTCTCATTCGCTTTTAAGTACTCTTATGCCTTGCAGATTCCGCTTGCTTGCCATTGTCATGCCTTTGAAACAATGGTATTATACCAAAACCACAACTTTGCAGATGTGATTATTATTACTGCAAAGAACTGTCTTACCGATCGGTAACAAGATCCTTTTTACTCCAAATTTGTAAGTACAGTTTATGAATGAATTCAATACACTGAAAGTTATACACATTTTCAATCTTATTTTTCTTTTATAATTAGTAGGGCCTAAGGTTTCATCGTCATTCATAAAATTTCAGAATTTACAATATCTTTCTCTTAAGCCCTTTAATTAATCAACTAGATTTAACAAACCACGCTTTCATAAACTGGCAAGATTTCAAACTGATTTGCTTCTAAAACATTGTTTTCGCCATCTCCTGTCAATGCGCCCGTTTAATATTTAAATATTCTTATTGGAAAAGGCCTGAGCGAGATAATTAAAATCGTTTAAATAGCAACTTGTCCTGATGATCCACGTCGGGACAGGTGTTGATAGCCTAAAAGTTTAGAACTATATTGCCAAGCTGCACCAGGTGCCTACATCACCACACGCACATTATAGATTCTGATTGATTAGGACCAATTAATAAGACAATTTCAAGGATAGTCTTGATGAAGACTGTCAAACGTAAGAAATGGGTAAAAGAAGACAGAAAGCAAGGAAGAGTAACAGGCGCGTAGCAACGGTCGTTGGAGCCCCTAGGACACTTCCACCATGCCCCCGGGCAAATTATTGCAAAGTGAGGGCCTCCACTCGCATAGTGAGCGCTTATACAGCTGGGGTGTCGGGGGCGTTGTAAGGCCTTCCATGGGGGTCCGGAAAATTCCTCAATTTTGACTATTTCATAGCCCTACCCCCTACCTGCGGTTTTACTCTTTTAAAACATACATAAGGGAAAGTATGTATTTTGAGATTTGTAATCCTGACGATTTTGATAAATATGAAAAATCGCATTCATGCCTTCACGATCAAAATTCGCGATCTTTTTGTCGTTTTTTTCAAATTTCGCATAAAAGAAAAAATTATATAGACTTGCTGGGGGCCCCATGATATTACAGTCTGGTCGGGGCCCCTAGGACGTGCAGTCCGTGAACCACGCCTGTTACGCGCCTGAAGAGTAATCCTTTCAAACAATGGACGAGATTTGGCAGGATTATCTTTAATTGACCCACATGAAGTATCTTGTAATAAAGAAAATAATATCCTGGTGTAAGATATTGGACAGTAAAAAACTGATCCTAACTTAAAAAAGTTGATCATACCTGTTGTTTTGTGTTGGTATGCAACTGTAGGAGATATTATGGTTGGTAAATGCTGAGTAACAAATGTTGTAGCCATTGGATTTTCACGCCAGTAGATTGCATCTAAAAATTGATATTGTAAAGCGTTCTTTAAAAGTAAGAGTAAACTGCTATTACTTTTTTTCACTTTAAAATGGTATATACCCTATTATCCAACGGGAATATCTTTTTTCACATAAAATGACTTTCTTGAAACATTGTGAAATACTCGTTTGTTTATTTCTGCGTAGTCGTTCCTCTCTTGTTCTTGTTTTGCCGTTAGCAACTTTCTACATCTTTTCTTCTTTCATCTTTTCTTCTTTTATCTTTTTTTCTTGCATCTTTTCTTTGTATTTTGACATAAGACATAAGAAGCACCTCTTTTCATAAGCTAGAGTTCTATTAAAATCTTGACTCTGCCAAAATGTAAATGGATGACTGCTTTCATATCATAGACATGGATAAGTCTGCATTTCATAAACTTTGAAGACGAAGATTTTGTCTTTTTACTGTGTCTCTTTGGTTAATTAATACAGCTCTAGCAACGCTCAGTGCTCCATTGACATTACTAGGCAGATAATCTGAATTCTGATTGGCTATTTTAAATGCACACCTGGATATAAAGTAATGTTCTTTCCGTTCTGATCCCATTCTGATAGTTGTGTTCTACGCATTGCCTGACAAATATGTTTTCAGTCAGATGCAAATATGATTCCACTTTCTTTTTTAGTTTTGAAAGTCTTTGTCTACGCAACAGTTTTGAAACTCTTTGTCTACGCAACAGTTGTGAAACTTTTTGTCTACGCAACAGTTTGTACTACGCACATTCACAAGTGAGTTTCTTCTTGATTAACGTTCCTGTCTGAATTTTTTACATACCTACAAAGGTTCC
>JAAAKM020001928.1:0-14022 GCA_010016025.2 Alatinidae sp. Z8VKAUB7J3 | reverse complement strand
TGGCGCGCGCGCTCGGCACGCTGGGCGGCGAGCTCCAGCGCAAGCCGCTGCGGTCGCTGGTCGCCGCCACCTCGGTCGGAGTGGTCGACGGCGAGCCCCGGCTCGACCTGTGCTACCGGGAGGACAGCGCGGCCGAGGTCGACATGAACGTCGTCGGCACCGCCGACGGGCGTCTGATCGAGGTGCAGGGAACGGCCGAGGATGCGCCCTACGAGCGCGCCACGCTCGACCGCCTGCTCGATCTCGCCCAGCACGGCATCGGTCACCTGCTGGAGCAGATCGGTCCGGCCTGCGGACCGTCGCTCGACCGGATGCTGCAGGGATGAGGCTGCTGCTCGCGACGCGCAATCCGGGGAAGATCGCCGAGCTCGGCCGCTGGCTGGAGGGCCTGGCGACGGTGGTCGGCCTGGACGAGGCCGGGGTCGAGGGCGAGGCGACCGAGCCGGGGCCACAGTTCGTCGACAACGCGATGGCGAAGGCGCTGTTCTACGGTGCGAGCTGGCCGGACTGGGTGCTGGCGGACGACTCCGGCCTGGCGGTCGACGCCCTCGACGGCGACCCCGGGGTGCTGTCGGCACGTTTCGGCGGACCCGGCCTCGACGATCGGCAGCGCTGCGAGCTGCTGCTGGAGCGGCTGTCGGGCGTGCCTCCCGAGCGGCGGACCGCGCGGTTCGTCTGCGTGCTGGCGCTCGCCCGCGCCGGGTGCGTGGAGCGGACGTTCGAGGGACGCTGCGAGGGCAGCATCGCCGACCGGCTGTCGGGCGTCGGCGGATTCGGCTACGACCCGGTGTTCGTCGACCCCGCATCGGGCCGTACCTTCGCCGAGCTGACCCGGGACGACAAGGCCGCAATCAGCCACCGCGGCGCCGCTCTGACCCAGCTCCGCGCCTTCCTCGAGACCTCCCCCTGACGCTTGCCGCGCCCGCCCCCCGCTGCTAGGCTAACGGCCGCTGCTCCGGAGTAGCTCAGTGGTAGAGCAGGTGGCTGTTAACCACTTTGTCGGGGGTTCAAATCCCTCCTCCGGAGCCACTTACGCGCCTGCCGAGTCCGGACACGCCGCGCCCTTGCCCGGACACACTCCCACGCAAACCGGCCATCCTCAACACCTTACGGCCGACCTCGCGCGCATGCCTCGGAGAGACCCAAACCTGGGCAATACCAACCCCGGACACGCCGCGAGCAACATTTCAGCAGACGGAACAACATGAGAGCAGAACGGGAGCCAACCGATCTGCCCGACGAGCTGCGTCTGATCGTCGATTCGTGGAGCACTCTCGCGCCGCCCATCCGCGAGGGCATCCTCGCCATGGTGCGCGCCGCCACCGCCCCTGCAGTAGCCGACAAACGACGTTGTCCACGATGACCCAGATGCGAAGCACCGTGCTTGGTATTCGCCCCACCGGTCCGGATACTAGGGTTGGGGGAAGTTCACCCCGTGCGCGATCCACACTCACTTGCGTCTCGGACCCACGGCCGTTGCCGTTCAGTCCAACACGTAGGTGACCCACCCATCGCGGGCCAATCAGGCCCGTGCCAGCGTCTACGGTGGGTCTGGTGACGCGATCGTCATCACGATCATCGTGACCGCCGGAGCCATCGCCGCCATCGGATGTGCCGGAAACTGGATTCTGACCGACTGCGGTCAGAGCTGCTCGAAGGCTTGCAGCGACGGCGGACGCTGTGTCCGGGAGTTCAGTGAAGGTGCCTGCGGTACCTGCTCTTGCACGTGTGAGGCGTGCGGATAGCTTGTTCATCGCTCTGGTCTTCGCGTACGGTTACGAGAGAACCGGGTGACTGGCCGTGCCGATCCTCGCGCATTCTTTCGTCAATCTGTTCGCCTGGCTGACCCTGGCCTGACAAGTCGCGTCGTCTCTACCGGACGGATCCTCGAGGAATCGAGTCACGGTGGTGTCGCCGGGTGGCAACGCCGCGAAGAGATGATTCAGGGGTAACCTGTCCCCCAACTGTCGCTCACGAGCTCCCGGTGTGGCCGCAGCGACGGTCCCCCATCGTCACGTACCAAAGTGCCGCTTCTGAATCGTCCTGGTCTCGCTTACGGCATGGCCGAATCCTGCCTGGTTGCCTACGTCCACGGTCAACTTGAGTTTCGAGATCACCTCCGGCTCTGGCGAGTTGCGAGCGTCTTCTATCTGCGACAACAGGAGCCCTGGCTGCTCTTCGATTCTCTCGATTGGGTCATCTCCGCCCCTAGCAATCTGTATCAAGTGTGCTGCGAGTTCGTCCTCGACGTTAGCGCCACGAACTCGCGCCGCCCACCGAAGAACTGCAGCGTACATGTCTGCGGTCGTCTCCGCTACGTAGACTATCGCTCGAACGTCCTCCGACGCCAACGCCCGGTTGAGCTCCTGATTCTGTAGTCGCGTGAAGCCGCTCATCAGCTGACGGAGTGAGTCGAGCCGGCAACGAAACCAGTAGCTGAATGCCGATTGCTCCACATCCTCGGTCTCGCCCACGGAAAGGCCGAGTTCATGGCTCCGCCGAAGTCCGTACAAGCTGTCTAGCGCTCTCCTGAGGACCAAGGCATACAGTTCGCCCTGCCATGCCACTGGACGCTCGAGGGGCGACTCTATAGGCATCGCCCGGCAACTCTCCGTATTCGTCGGTGGAATCACTGAGACGACGCCTTAGGCGTAGTCCGTCCGACATCGCGTAGGCGAGCTGTTGCCTAAGACAATCGATGATCTGTCGGTGGTCCTCGAAAGGGAACATCCATCCGTGGTGTGAATCCGCGACTTCGGAGATGAACTCGAAAACCCCGGTATCTTCGACTGATGTGCTGAAGTCGGCGTCCGGATTCGCTCTCCATACTGGTAGTAGCGTGTGCACGGTCCTGTCGACGAAGCTGTACACTGGAATCTGCTTTCGGCGGGCCGCCGAGTACTCGATATTCGTTACTGATTTACCCGATCTCGGTTCACGGCTTCCATGTCGACCGCCGATGATCAAGATCAGGACATCGACATCGTCCGCCACACGGCGGCGGCAGTTTTCGACCGTATCTACATCAGGTTCGACAGGAAAATTCGGACGCGAGCGGACGATGACCGAGTTCCCTCGCAACGAAGGAATAGAGTGCCGCTCTGATGGCCTTCAAGTCATAGAAGGTCGAGCCAATGAAGACGGTGGTACTGCCGGCATTCGTATCTCCAGGTCGCTCTGGCTGAGATCCAAGTGAGAAGTCCGGGGCGTAGTGAGCAGCGCTCGGAGACGTTCCGGATACTGTGAAGGACCGATCTAGAGGAGACATCCTGGGGCGCATGCCTCCAATGGTAGTACGAGAATGGCGCTGGGGCCGGGTGGCCACCATCTGGATGCTCTGGCGGAGCGAGGGGGCGGAGGAGTTCAGGGTGGCCGGCACTTGTCGAATATCGACCTACGTGTCGCCGAGAGGGCATGGGAGGAGGCCTCGTCGGACTTGGGGCGCGAGCACGAGATGTACGAGCGGCATGGTGATAGAGGAGGTCGTACGGTCACCTATTGCGACTGAGCACCTCTGCAGCAGAGGCAATATGGCCATGGTGATAGAGGAGGCCGTACGGTCACCTACGGTGACTCGCCGCCCTGGCGCGCCCCCTCCGACCAAGGGGGCTCTGGCACCAACGTTCGATCTGGTACGAAGACTGAGGGGTAGGTCGACCCGCATGCGTGTTCGGTCAAGAGCGTTCCTGAGGCCCACAGGCGTTCCTGCCCGGACACAGACCCAGAAATCGGGCCTTGGAAACCAAGACAATTCGTCGGCCGCCATGGCGCCGAGAGCGCCGCTCGCGCGTATTCTGGGTGAGTTATCGCTCTCGCCATAGCTCATTCCTTTTCAGTGTCTTGAACCGTGTCCGTTGGCCCTTGACCGAACACGTATGGGTCAACCCGGGCGCGCGGATAGGTGGTAGGCGAGGGTCTTCGCCCCGGCGGTTGTCGGAGGGGGATTGCTCGCGAGCTCGGGGCAGCGTGTCGAGGTCCGACGCTACGGTCAGAGCCGGACCTCGTTGCCGAGATTCCCTTCGGGGTCAGTGGAAACGTCGTCGTCGTGTCGGCCGCGTGGCTCTCACGGAGCCGATTGGCTCTCCCCGATCCTCTGTATGGCTCGAACGAAGACCTCGATCTTGTCGGAGTCCCTGAAGCCGTCGAATTCGATCGGAACGTGCTCGCGGTCGATCTCGAACCGATCCTGCCAGACCTTCATCGGAACCCACGCCGTGTCGACCATCCGTACCAGCGGCCTCTTCAGGGTCTTGGCTGCCATGCACTCCTCGTGCAGCCATCCGAACAGCTCCGGATCGTCCGCGGCATTCTCCTTCGGGTGAACGTAGGCGAGCCATAGGAACGCATCGCACTCCCGGATGGCGGCCGCGACCTGGTGAGGTGCGCTCTCCTGCGAACCTCCCGGAGTCGGCACGGGTGACGACGAGCGACGGGAACGAACCGTGCGCCGTCGTCGTCGCCTTGGGAGCGGCGGAGGGAGGAGAGTCCTGCAGGTCTTTCGGATCTCCCCGGCTTCGACGCTCGGCGTGCTGGCGGCGCTCGCGCTCGGTGCGACGGTTTCGGCGGAGGAGCCGCTCGAGGTCCTGCCGGAGGAGAGTCGCCGATTCTCGCGCTTCGGCAGCCAGCGGGCAGGCGATGGCGTCCGTCAATCGATCACACTCCGGACGCCCGGAGACGCCCCGCCCGGTCTCTACCGACTCGTATTCGGTGTCGACCAGATGCAGCCAGGCCGCGCCGTCGCGAGCGAGCCGTCGTGGCTCGTCGAATGACACGAGCCGGATGGCGCTGGAGCCGAACCCGCGGCTCGGCTCCAGCACGACCGCCGGCTCTAGTCCACGGTGCGGATGAGCTGCGGGCTCGTGATCCACTCGTCGTCCCGTTCCACGAGCGCCTGCAGGAACAGCTCCTCGCCGAGGTCGAGCGTCACCGGAACCTCGATCGCGAGCTCGGCCGTGCCGGCGCCGACGGCGGCCGAGCCGAGAGGCACGACCGGAGCGCTGAGCTGAACGTAGCCGACGATCGGATGCTCGGACGGTCCCTCGCCGGCGCGGCTGAAGGCGAACCACACCGTCTCGCCGTCGACCAGGTTCCCCGAGGCGGTCAGCGTGGCGGTGGCCCCCCGCTCGAACGACGTGGCCTCGAAGTCGAAGCTCGGCTCGCCCGGGTAGACGTACACCCGTCCGACGTCGTCCAGGCCGCCGATCGCGTCCCCGGGTGCTCCGACGGCGACGTCGTCGAAGCCATCACCGTCCAGGTCTCCCATCGGCGCGATCGAGAAGCCATGGTTCGCGTCGCCGTCCGTGCCGCGCCAGGCACGCAGCAGCAGGCCGCTCGTTCCGGAGTAGACGAACGCCCGGCCCGAGTCGCCGTGGCCGTACTGGGAGGCGGCGATCAGGACGTCCTCCCGTCCGTCGCCGTCCACGTCGCCCGCGCCGGCGACCGCCCATCCGAAGGACCCCCCCGGGTCCGACCAGGTCCGCAACAGCTCGTAGCTGCTGCCGGAGTAGAGGTAGACCTCTCCCGAGGTATAGTCGGAGATCAGGAGGTCGGCGACACCGTCGTCGTTCTGGTCTCCGATGCCGGCGACGTCCCACGCGAAGCTGGTGAACGCCTCGTCGTTGATCCACTCGTGCAGCAGCTCGCCGCTCGCCCCGGAGTACAGGTAGGCTCGCCCGCAGTTGATCCCGAGATCACACTCGGACGACTCGGCGCCGAACAGATGGTCGCGGACGCCGTCGCCGTCGACGTCGTCCAGAGTCGCGATGGCATTGCCGAGGCGACCGGGAACGGTGCCGACCACAGAGCGCAGCAGGGTCCCGCTCGCGCCCGAGAACAGGTCGACCCGACCGACCGGCGCGGCCACCGACGGGAAGCTGGAGCTGCTCACCAGCAGGTCGACGACACCGTCGCCGTCGACGTCGTCGGCGGCAGCGACCGACACCCCGAATCCGAACTCGCTCGAGCCGAGCAGCGTGTACACGGTCTCGAAGGTGGCCCCGGATACGACGTGGGCGGCACCGCGGGCGCCGATCAGCACGTCCGGCACACCGTCACCGTCGACGTCGCCGACGCCGTCGGCCGAGATGGCGAAGTCCCGCCGCGTCGTATCGATGATGGAGCCGAGGAGCTCTCCGGTGGCCCCGGAGTGGAAGAAGGCACGTCGGGGCCCCGACGCCGGATCCCGACCCTGAACCAGGAGGTCGGGCACACCGTCGAGATCGAGATCGCCGACCCGGTCGACGTTGGCGCCGAGCCGGGCGTCCAGGAAGCCGCCCTCGAAGACGTGGAGCGTCTTCTGGGCGAGGGACGGAACACCGATCGAAGCGACCGATAGTGCGAGCAGACACGAGGTGCGACGCATCGAGGCCTCCTTCGGGTGGCGCCGGGCGATCCCCGCCGCGAAGCCGCTCGGGTCGGGCCGAGGAGATCGACCCGGGACGACTCTCCGCGCCTCCGGCTCGACGAATCCACCCCGGCTCTCCCCGGCGGACGCCACGCGGCGGACGTCTCGCTCCGGCGCGAGCGCGTTTCCCTTGCGCGTTGACGTCGGTACCGGGCGGGTCACCCGCCCGTCCGCAGTGGCTGTCGTCCCGACGAGGCCGACGTCACGGAGAGGGCTCCGGGGGCGCGCGGGGAGCCTCGCCCGACGCGAGCGTCCTCGAGGATCTCCGCACGGTCGTCGGGCCGTCCTCGTAGCGGGCGTCCGTCGGGACGCGCGACCGGACTCCGGGTCCGGTCGCGCGGGTCGGAGCACGATCGCGTGACGGTCCCGACGACCGTCAGGGCAGCGGCTCGATCGTGACCCAGGAGATGGCGCCGCTGTCGACGATCGGGGTCCCGTCCGGCTCGGTCACCCGGACGATGGCCGACCACGAGCCGAGCGACGCCGTCGGCGACAGGGTGTAGCTGCCGTCGACCACCACCGCCCCTCCGGCCGGGAGGGTGAGCGCGGTCGGACCGTCGGCGATCACGGCACCACCGAGCGGGTCGGTGAGACGGACCTCGGCGACGACCTCCCTCGACGCCATCGCGGCGCTCGTGAGCTCGTAACGGAAGCTCCACACGGATCCCTGCTCCAGTCGAGCGTTGACCACCAGGTCGACCGACGTCCCGTCCGGTCCACGCGGAGTCGGAGGACGACGGCCGGGGCGGGAGCCGCCGTCCGCCGCGTCGATCACCTCGACGCGGGACGATCCCTCGTCGAGCAAGGCGCCGGTGACGAGGTCGAGCAGTGTGCCACGGACGCGGTGGACGCCGGTCGGGGCGTCGGGAGCGAAGGCCAGCACCTCGGTCACGTCCACCAGCTCGAACGGCTCCAGCGTCACCACCTCGGGTCCGACCAGCGAGTCGATCGTGCCGTCCGGCAGCTCGTGAGTCAGCGCCAGCTCGGCCGACTCGGAGGTGGCGACGAGGTTGCGCAGACGATATCCCCACAGCCAGGCGTCGCCGACCGCGCTGGCGTGCGAGATCGTCGCGTCGAGCTGGCCGGCATCGACGATCGGATCGGTGACGGCGTTCGATTTCCTCGACTGTCCACCGTCGACGCCGCGCAATACCACCGCCTGGGTCGACAGATCGCCCACGGGCGCGGCGGCCGGGATCGTCAGCGTCAGCTCCGCCGAGCAGCTCGCGTCGGCGACGGCCGTGCCGAGGATGGCGAACGGAGAGCGGATGTCGAGGCACAGCCCGCCGAGCTCCGTCGGACAGGGGCCCTCGCCCTGTCCCGCCAGGCTACGCAGGAAATACACGATCTCGCCATCCCGGGCGCCGTCGAGGCGGAAGCTGGCGGGCTCGCCGCGGACGATCGGGTCGGTGTCGAGCTGGAGGGGTGAGGCGCCGAACTGCCAGGTGTCGCCGAGGTCGGTCAGATCGGCCTCGCCGCCGAACATCAACACGGTCTGACGTCCCGCATCGTAGGTCATCGCGAAATCGCTCCGGGGTGCGGGGCCGCCGGTGGAGACGCGCGTCCACGCCGTGCCGTCGTACTCCCAGGTGTCGCCCTGGACGCAGCCGAAGCAGGTCTGCCCGCCGAACAACACGACGACCCCGCGCGAGTCGTCGTACACCATGTTCAGGTCCCGGCGACCCGACGGACCGGACACCGGCACCTGGGTCCAGGTCGTCCCGTCGTACTCCCAGGTGTCGTCGTACCGAATCCCCTCGCCGGATCCGCCGAACAGCACGATCACCTCGCGCCGGCTGTCGTACACCATGCCGAGGGCGCCGCGCGCGGGCGGCCCGCCGGTGCCGACCTGCGTCCAGCGTGCTCCGTCCCATTCCCAGGTGTCGTCGAACTCCTCGATTCCCGAGTCGGCGAAGCCCCCGAACAGCACGATCACCTCGCGCTGGTCGTCGTACACCATCCCCGAGGCGAACCGGGCCGACGGTCCGTCCCCCAGGTCGGCGACCCGCCGCCACACTCCACCGTCCCACTCCCAGGTCTCTCCCCACTCCCCCAGTGGAAACTCCCCGAGACCCCCGAACATCACCGTACGCCGACGCGCGGCGTCGTACGCGATCGCCATCTCGTCGCGCGGCGGGGGCCCGAAGCTCGCCACCTGGGTCCAGGTCGTACCATCGAACTCCCAGGTATCGTCTTCCTTCTCCGACTGGCCGTTGGTATCGCCGCCGAACAGCACGGTCACCCCGCGGTCCCGGTCGTAGGCCATGGCGGGCGCCTGGCGCGCGCTCGGCCCCTCGGACGAGCCGACCTCGGACCAGAACGAGCCGCCCCATTCCCAGGTCTCCCCCGAGCCGGAGCTGGTGTCGCCGCCGAACAGCACTGCGACGTCGCGGTCGGTGTCGTAGGCCATGGCCGGCGAGGTGCGCGCCTCCGGGAAGCCGTTGAACGCGAGCTGCCAGTCGTCGCCGTCCCAACGCCACGTCTCGGCGTCGTCGCCGCCGCCGTACAGCAGCGTGACCGCACGATCCGGGTCGTAGACCATGGCGTGCTCCGAACGTGGACCGGGACCGGCGGCGACCCGCTCGGTCCAGCTCGTGCCGTCCCACTCCCAGGTATCGCTCAGCTCGCAGCCGAAGCCGCAGATCCCGGCGTGGAGCACCATCCGGTCCCGGGAGGCGTCGTAGACCATTGCCGTTTCGGACCGCGGTGGCGGTCCGACGGTCGCCAGTCGGGTCCACGCGTCTCCGTCCCAGGCCCAGGTGTCGCTGCCGGCGTTGCCTCCGAACAGGACGACGTGACCGCGGGTGCTGTCGAAGGCCATCACGTGGCCCCAGCTATTGGGCGGTCCCTCGTCCGCGACCCGGGTCCAGGAGAGGCCGTCCCACTCCCAGGTGTCGTCCTCCCTTCGGGAGCACTCCAGCTCGAACCCTGCCTCCAACGAGCAACCGCCGAACAGCACCACGACCTGACGCTCGTCGTCGTAGGCCATCGCCGTACGCGACCGGGGCGACGGCCCCTCGCTCGTCGCGAGCCGCCAGCCTCCGCCGTCCCACAGCCAGGTGTCGCCGTTCAGACCGCCGTCGTTGCCACCGAACATCACCACCGTATCGCGAGCGGCGTCGTACGCCATGGCGTGGCGGTTGCGCCCGGCCGGAAACGGCTGGGACCAGGACGCGTCGCCGCAGGTCGTCTGCGCCCAGAGGGCAGTTTCGAGCAGCGGCACGAAGGCCGCGATCAGGAGCACACCGAGTCGTCCTTTCAATCGTCCATCCCCCAGTAGGAAGCGCACCGTCGATGGACGAGAGCGAGGCAATCCGTGTGCCAGAGTGTTCCGATTCAGGATGGACGGGGAATCGGGCGTGGTAGGGACGTCGACGCGAGACGCGCTCGACGCGCAGAACTGCGCACACCGCTCGACATCGTCCGGAAGGAGGCGATCGAAAAGTTTCGGGCCTCGAGAGGAGAGCCGCCGGAAGACGTCGCTCCCGGCGTCCGCCGCACACGGAGGGTCGGGCACGGCGAGAGGACGGCCCCGCCCCCACCCGAGACGGGACCGCGACGCGTCGGCCTCCAGCTCGGGCTACCTCACCAGCTCGACGGTGAAGCGGTTGGAGACGAACTTCAGCTCGGAGAGACTCGTCGCGTCCTCCTCCAGCACCAGGTAGACGAAGTACAGCTCATCGGGCAGGTCATCGGGGAACAGCAGCGACAGGTACCAGGTATCGAAGGTCACCTCGGCGTCCCCGTCCTCGTCCAGGACGCCCGACCAGCCCGGCAGATCGCCCCGTTGCGCCAGACGCAGGACGCGGGCCGAGGTCACGTCCCACGCGAGCGGAATCTCGAAACCGGCGAACGAGATGGTGCCCGGCGTCGCGCTCGCGAACAGGTAGTACGGATGGTGGCCGAGCTCCGAGTGGTCGACGTGCTCGGGGGCGGAGAGCGTCAGCACCACGTCCTCGGCGCCATGGAAGGTCCCGTCCGCGAGGCCGAGCGAGCGCAGCGGCGTGCCGACCGTGTCCTCCAACGTGAGCGTCGACCCGGGGCCGCCCAACAGCCCCGACAGCCCCAGGAAGCCGTTCTCCTCGAATGCGGTGGCCACCGTGAGCTGCTCGTCGATCACGTGCGCGAGCTCGTGGGATTCGATCGCGTCGAAGTCCTCGAAGTCGGCCGCGCGGATCACGACCGTCTGGCTTCGGCCCAGCACGTCGGTGACGATGAAGCTGTCGCCGTCGGCGAAGATGCCGGCCGGCAGCACGTCGTCGACCTCGCCGGCGGTCACCCGGGTCGGCACCACGCCGTTGTAGATCTCCTCGTCGCTCACGAAGGTCACCGAGTCGAGGACCTCGCTTCCGAACACGTGCGACAGCGGCTTGGCAACGTGGTGAGCCGTGGCCGCACTGGCGAGGGAGAGGCAGAGCAGCGGGATCGCGAGCTGGCGCATCGGGTTCCTCCTGAACCGTGGGATGGAGTGAGCTCGCCGCCGTCACGACGACGGCCGGTGCTCGAGCTCACGGGTCCGAATCGCTTGCATCCCGGAGCGTAGATCCGTTCGGGGCGAAGGGGAATGAGGCAAGATGTCGCGCGACCGAACGTCGCGCGACATCTCGTCGCAGATCGGCGCCGGGCCCCGTCCGTCCCACACGAACGCATCGACCGCTCGGTGAGCACGCCGTTCACCCGGTCGGTCGCCAGCCCGACGACCCGCCCGTCCGAACGCTCACGGCGGTCCGGAACGGGGGCGGAGCCCGGAGGAACCGGCGGACGAGGACGGGCAGCACCGCCGGGTAGGGGGGTGAGGGGGGATGGCGGCACTGCCCTGGAGATCGAGAGTCGACCGCCGGGTGCGAATCTCCGGGGGCGGGGGCGGCTACTTGCGGGCGATGCAGCAGCACACGCGCGCCACCGAGCAGTGCCCGGGATCGATCAGACTGGCGAGCAGCTCCGAGCGCACCGCGTCGAACTCGGAGCCGCAGTACGCCCGGAGAAGTCCCATCCGCTGCAGGCGCAGATCCCAGGCGGCGACCACGTCCGATTCGGCCGGGCCGTCGAAGGCCAGCTCCCGATCCGGCACCGTGAACGTCCGCAGCACGGTGAGACCGGCGCGCTCGACGTGCTCCGAGAGCTTGCCGCCCATGTGGAAATCGTAGCGGCCGGCCTTCCGGCCGTCCTCGGCGTAGCCGTCGAGCAACGCGCGCGTGCGGTCGCCGAGCGGCCGGTGACCGAACAGATCGTCGACCTCGGTCAACGCCACCCAGCCGCCGGGCCGGAGCTGGCGACACCACCGTCGGAGCGCGCCCTCGAGCCGTGGAAAGTAGGCCGCGACGAAGCTACACCAGATCCCGTCGACGTCTCCTCCGAGGTCCGGGAGCGCGTGCAGATCGGCGAGGTGGAACTCCGCCCCCTCGATTCCGCGCGAGCGCGCCACCTCCAGGAGCTCCCCGTTGCCATCGACACCGATGACCCGAGCTCCGCGCGCGACCAGCAGCTCGGTCTGATCTCCGACTGCGCAGCCGAGATCGACGACCGTGAGTCCCGCCGTCTCGGGGACGGCGTCGAGCACGGTCGACCAGGAGCGCCAGGCGAGCTGTCGGTGGATCTCGTCGGCCACGGACATCGGACTCCCTCCAGCAGACCCGAGTTGCGACACGCTCCGGACCAGTCTAGACCGATCTCCCCACGGCGTTGGGCCGAACGCTAACCTGGAGTCGGACCCGAGGGATCGCGAGGAGGCACGATGGGATCGGACGTAGGCGTCGGCGTGCGCGAGGTGGAGGCTCGGGATCGAGACGACTGGCTCCGGATGCGCTCGGCTCTGTGGCCGGGCTCCCCGGACGAGCACGCGACCGAGATCGACGCCTTCCTGACGGTCGGCTCGGGACCGGCCGACCAGGTGTTCGTGGCCGAGATCGACACCGCCGCACCGGTGGGGTTCGTCGAGCTGCGCCTGCGCAGCCACGCGGAGGGGACGGACGCGAGCCCGGTCCCGTACGTCGAGGGCTGGTTCGTCGACCCGCTCCATCGACGGTCCGGCGTCGGACGCGCGCTGATGGACCGGGCGGAGCGCTGGGCCCGCGAGGTCGGCGGCACCGCGCTCGCCAGCGACGCCGAGCTCGACAACCCGACGAGCCAGGCAGCCCACGCAGCGCTCGGTTTCGAGGAGGTCGACCGTACCGTCAGTCTGCTGAAGCGGCTCGGCTCGCACGGCCGACGGCCGGAGAGCCCGTTCGATCGGGCCGCCCCGCCGGGAGGCACTCCGGAAGGACGACTGCACGCCCTCGCCCTGGGTGAGCTGGTGAACCGGGGGCGCGCTCCGACCGTCGCGGAGCTCGCGCGGCGGGCCGGCGAGCCGCCCGGTCGGGTCCGGGCGAGGCTCCGGTCTCTCGAGCGGCAGCACGGGGCAGTGCTCCACCCCGGCTCCGACGAGATCTGGGTGATCCACCCGTTCAGCACCGCGCCGACGCCGTTCTCCGTCCACGCCGGCGATCGGGTCTGGTGGGCGCCGTGTGCCTGGTGTGCCCTCGGGGTCGCGGTGCTGCTGGATCGGGACTGCCGCATCACCTCCACGCTCGGCGCGCACGGCGAGCGGATCGACCTCCGGGTGACCGACGGCGCGATCGCGCCGGGCGATCCGTGGGTCCACTTCCCGGTGCCGATGCGGCGCGTCTGGGACAACGTCCTGTACGCCTGCAGCACGATGCTGCTGTTCGGCAGCGAGCCGGAGGTCGATGCCTGGTGTCGCGCTCACGGCATCGCTCGCGGCGATACCCGACGCGTCGGTGAGCTGTGGCCGTTCGCACGCGCCTGGTACGGCGGTCATCTGTCGGAGAGCTGGCGGAAGATCACGGTGGCCGGTGCGCGAGCCCTGTTCGACCGGCACGGACTGGACGGCCCGATCTGGGAGCTCCCGGACGACGGAGAGCGCTTCTGAGCGTCACCGCGTCGCCTCGGTCGCGGACTAGACTCTCCGCTCCACGGTTCGGACGGCGGCGCCATCGCGCGAGCAGGAGCGGCGACATGGGAGAGCTGGAGCAACGGTTGGTGCGCTGGGCGATCGGACGGCTGGCGGCGGCGGAGGAGCTGCGGCACTCGGACGAGCGCGCCGGTGTGGTGCTGCGGGACGCGGTGGCGGCGTGCGTCGCCGACACCCTCGGCCTGGAGCTGGCGGCGGCGCCGACGGAGGCGATCCGTCAGCTCGCGGCACGGCTGGAGCCCGAGCCGGCCCCCGAGTCGACGATCGACGACATGACGATGCACGCGGTCGAGGTCGCCTTCACCGTCGACGGCATGGTCCGGATCGCCGACGAGGGCGACGAAGACGCGGTCGTCGTCGTCCATCCCGACCAAGTCGGCGTGTTGATCGAGTGGCTGCGACGGGCGCGCTCCGAGCTGTACGCGCGCTGGTCGGCGGGCGAGTTCTCCGAGTCCTAGAGCCGGGGCCCGCCGTCCGTCTATGATCGGGAGCGAGGGGACGGAGCGGCGGAGGGGGCCGGACGTGAGGGTGGGGACGCGAGTGCTCGTCGGCGTCGCTCTGGGCGCCGCGCTGCTGCCGGCGACGGCGAGCCCCGATCCGGTCGACGACGACGCCCTCCTGGCGGCGGCCGCGGAGGCGGCGACCGACG
>JAAAKM020001925.1:0-14026 GCA_010016025.2 Alatinidae sp. Z8VKAUB7J3 | reverse complement strand
TAAAAAGGCATCCCTTACCGTTTTCCCCTGTGCTGTTGCTTAATGGAGAAATCTGAGAACGTAAACGTTAACGTTAACTTAAGGAGCTAACGTTTCCGTTTCGGTTACCGTTCTGCTTGCTTAAACTCCCTAATATGCCTCGAGGCCCGACACAAGATGGGACAATATAGTCGACAACCAGCATTCAATGACTTAAGCTGGAAAGAAGGTCATGGTCAAAGCTGGTAATTCAGATTCCCCACTGCCTCTGCGCCAGATCAATAGTGAAGGAAGGAGTACTGGGCTGGAAGATAGGGAACAACCTATCTTCTCCTAAAGATGTTTTTATCGAGACAACATCTCTAGGAAGGCTGCCAACCAAGGCTAAAGAGGCCCTCCTCCCCATAAGGCAGATTAATACCCGCCGCCTGACAACCAAGTATTTCAAGGTCCCGGGGGCGGAGTACAAATGTTGTAGAAAAGGAACATTTAACAGATCTCGGACAGTACAATACTCAAGTATTTGTTGCTGATTGATCTCTTTAGGGCTGTAATGCAACACTTTTTCCATGAAATCAAGGACAGGCAGCAGTCTTAAAGTTGTAGTAAGGGAGCGAGGGATATTGCAGAGATTTTACTTCAGTCGACAACTACTAGGGAAAGTGAGAGTTTGGCTGTTTGTTTTGTTGCATAGTTAGGAAATTGCGTTTTGGCAGACAGACGTTATTTAATATATAGGACAGGCTTCTAAAATCACTGTTAGATCAAGGGGATTTATATGCGTATGAGTATTATAAATGCATTCAGCATTTTTGAGGAGTGTATGTAGTATCGTCAGGTGACTTCAATGCTTTTGGTAGAGCTAAGCATTCACTTAAGTCGTCTGCAACTGACGAGTTGTTCACAACTAATCGTTTTAAATGTAATCTACCAAGAATCCTTGCATAACTGTGCTACAGCTTGTGTTTACTGTTGAGTTCTAGACTGCCTTAATAGTTCTGATACTATAGAAGAAAATAACAAAACCAAGCAGGACTTCTCCAAAATCCATTTTAAGATTTTATTAGTTGAAATGTGGGTTTATATTTTAAATTTTTTCTTTTTGAATTTGTGGTTTTTCATGTTCTTACTGCAGTATAAAACGTGCGATGTTTTTACTTGCATAAGTCGGCAGCTTCATTCATTCTTCGCAAATGTTATTTCGTGAAATCTTTTATTGTCTGTCCTACTGTTTCTAGAGATCGGGGATAATTTCTTTCTAACTACGTCTTTCACTTTCACTTTGTCAAATTGCAAGACCTGTTTGAGCGCTGTCCTCCGTAGAAAAAAATGTAGCAAACCCGGCTTTAAGGAAGCCTGACTCTATTTAAATATTGTGTAACGTTTTATTAAAGACAGCTATTGTATATGCATTCAGTTAAGCTCTGTGAGTTAACATAGGAGGAAAGAAAAATACTTTATTTTGACAAGAACCCTTGCCAGTCTCTCAATTTCTAAAAACTGAACTCGACTCATTCCAGGATTAGAGTGTGCAATATTGAAATGCGCATTAGCTTGGGCAGTGAGTGAAAAGTTCACTTTTATTCTACGGTACTGTTTCTGGTTGATATACTTTTACAAAATAGGATTGAAGGTATTGTACCTTTTTTATGCGAGCATGAGTAAAAATCTTATTTCTTTCTATAAGCCACCAAATGCTGATGTCATCATTAGTAGACTCAATACCGTGAATTAATTGCCTTATAAAATGAGAAGCTACGTTGAGACTCCAGACGTTTATCAGCTGGACGCGTTTGGCAAAATTGCTTTGCACTACAAAACAAATCTGAAACCAAAATTATGGTTATTTGTGTTTATATGTGCTTACATCACGGAATTTCAGGAGTCGATCCTCTGTCTTCTTTCTCTTATTAATGTCTCATATCAACCAATGCCAGGAATCAGGCACTTGAATACTGAAAAGTCTAGCTATATAAATCATCATGCACTGTCACCGTGTGTGAAAATAGACAAAAATACAAAGACATAAGGGTATTCACAAATGTTAACCATTTGTATGAAATAGGACCCCGTACTAAAACACCGATCTTTCTTTTTACGCTCGTGTCTTTTTAAAAGAAGACTAGAAAAATAGAAAATATGTCACCACAGGGATCGAAATTTGATTTATAAAATATAAAATATATTTTCTAATTCTCTAGTGTTCCTTTTTAAAATTAACGTTTGTGTTTTTCTTGACTAAGTTTAAGAGAGCTTATATGATGGTAATAGAAAGCGTATTAGATAACGTCACTATTCTAGTACTCCAAATGTGGAATTTTGCGCCATTATCAAAATGAGCAGCTCTAAAAGTGCTATACCAGAACTTCAAGTTTACGTGATTAACAAAAGGAATTGAAAACATAAGACACATATTGCGTCTGAATGATAATGGGAATGCGAAATGGGAGCACGCAAAATTTGAAATGATCTTTAATGAATAATGTGGCCATGCACATTTTCGGTGCTATGACTTTTTATCACGCGACAATTGATCATGTGACAATTCATCACAGTAACAATTCATCACCTTGATTTATTTATTTATGCCATCAGATTACAACAAAATCTACAGGCCAGATACTGCACTGCTTTTAAATATGTTAAAATGTCAGTTTCATCTAACATAATTGACGTAAAAGACTTCAAGCGACACTGAGAGCCGACCATAGAGTAACAAGTATAGATAAGGTAGTCCGATGCCGATCGTTGTGCCTCCCACTGAGTCGAACAAAAGTTGATCAGTAAATGCTGACGAGGGAGAATTGCGCGAACAAACAGTTTGCTTAGGGGTATTTTTGGTAAATTTAAAAAAGTGTGCTTACTACCAAAATAACATGTAACTCAATAACATATTGGTGCCATCTTCAGGTGATGAATAGTCGCATGGTGAATTGTCTTTATAATGAATAGTCTGTGTGATGAATTGTCGCTGCGATGAATGTTATGTTGTCAAGGTTCCCTATGATTATTTCCGTTATGACGTAATCTCCATGTACAGTATATAATTAAGTGTAATTAGTTTAATAGTTAGTTGTTGTTCAGTTGTTATGTAGAGGAGACGGTAAGAAAATTGGAAACCGCATTGCTTTAGTTTCGTCTTGAACGAATCGAATCTTTGGTCAATCGCGACATTATTTGGCGCAGTAGACAGGATTCATTCAAGAGCAGAAGATGGCAGAGTCAATTCATTTTCGATTGCCAAACCGGCTGACTTTGACGTCGGATGTCCGAGTATCGGAGCGACAGCTCATGGTCTACTTTCGTTTAAAGAAGTTGAAGGATGAAGACAAACTTGATTTGATGTTTTCATGCCTCAGCGAAGATGTCATGTTGATGGTAGTTAATGGATTGCCAGACGACGCAGATTACATGACAACTTTGGAGTTTTTAAAAAGAAGACTCCTGGTGGACGATTCGTTACAAAAACGTCTCGAATTTTTCTCCTTGAGGCAGAATTCCGAGACAGTGGACGATTATGCTCTGAGGATTCAAAGAATTTACGAGAAAGGGTTCAAAAACCTCGACCGGGAGAGCCTTCTCGTAGCTAAATTTTTATCGGGCCTTTCAAATAAGGCTTTATCCAAGGAACTCGTCACCCATGGAGAGTTTGAAGATTTCAACTCGTGTGTCCACAAAGCCAAACGATTCTTGATTTCGTCTCCACCAACAGTCACCAATACGCTTGCCGCCGCAGTCTCGCCGACAAAGCGTTTTCAGGGAAAATGGCATTACTGTGGCAAGGACATATGGAGAAACAATGTTTCAAGAATAAGAAGGAAAAGCGAGAGCAGGGGACACAGAAGCAAGAAGGTGTGTCTGTGGTGAACACGATTGACAGCAACACGTCTGGTTCGCTATATTTTTTGGAAACTACTGAAAGGATAAATTTTCTAGTTGATAGCGGAAGTTCAATCAATTTAATCGACGCTAAGCATCTTAACATCGATCTATCAAAATACCCCGTTAGTGAAGTCAATAGGTTAACTGGAGGATTCGAAGTTCGTGGTCCGCTGACAATTAAATCAAGATTTTCGACGGTACACTCACTGAGTTGACAATCCAAAACATGTAGTTGGGCACAATTTCCTTTTTAACGTGTTTGGAGTGCCATTCATAAGTCAATTTAAATTTTTGCTTGATTTTGAAGCAGAACTAGTGAAATTTGAGAGTGGTCACTTTGACTATAAGCTACTACGACAAGATCGTAAGTCAAATACTCATCATCTTGATATTAATGGTTTGATCTCGAGGTATCTGTCTGTCTTCACGGAAAACCCTGGTCGACCCGAATTGATGCAACACGACATTGTTATGGACGGAACGATCGTACGACGCTCTTACCCTGTGCCATATTCATAGCGCCAGGACTTGGATACGGAAGTAAGAAAACTGCTTATGTGAGACGTGATTGAGCCATCTGCGTCACCGTACCGAAACCCCGTTTTAACGATGAAAAAGAAGGATGGTTCGCATCGTTTCTGTCTGGATCTCAGAGAGTTGAACAGCCATGCTGAGAAACCAGCATTTAGTTATTTAGAAAAGAACAGGCGTGATTATGTACCTCGAGTAAAACGCTCTTTTAGCGTTGGAGATTTTGTTTACGTTCGAAACCACCGTGCAGACAAGAGTGGTACTCAATGGTTTCCTGATGTTATTTAGGTTGTCTTGTCTGACGTCAGGTATTCATTAGTAAATCGAAATGGTACTTATCATTATTAATAATTTAAAGGTACGCAGTATTGCATCCAGCACTGATGTTACAGTGAAAACTTCTGAGTCATCTTCGATTGAGCATTTCCCTGATGACTATGATGAAGTCGACATCGTTCATAATGCACTGGATCACACCCCCGATCTGGTCGTGTTGTAGCACCGCCCGAACGTTATGGTTTTTAATCACTGTGTCAGGGGACCAACCACCGCATGGTGGGGGGATATGTTATGTTGTCAAGGTTCCCTATGATTATTTCCGTTATGACGTAGTCTCCATGTACAGCATATAATTAAGTGTAATTAATTTAATAGTTAGTTGTTGTTCAGTTGTTATGTAGAGGAGACGGTAAGAAAATTGGAAAACGCATTGCTTTAGTTTCTTCTTGAACGAATCGAATCTTTGGTCAATCGCGACAATGAATTGTCGCGTGAGGGATTGTCACGTGATCAATCGTCGAGTGATTAAAAGTCACAAAGCCAAATTTTCGACTTAATTTCTGAACTCTTAAGGCTGCTTAAAAGACAGAATAGATAAAAGAATATATACAAAACGTAAAATGAGTACTTAATAAACGGAGGGGATGGAAAATATCTGTAAAATTTAATAAACGCGAAAGCAGGGCCGGAATTTCAAAAATAAATAAAGCAGAAGTATCAATATACCTCAAAATAGCCAAAACATGTTAATTGCGATGTACATAACATTTACATAGAACTCAAATGGAAATCAATGAATGTTTTACCTGTTTTAGATAAACTCGTATTTTTAAAGAAAAATGTAGCCGATTCATACTATCACTCCTTGAGAAATAAATAACCGTGAGATCCTAATAACATCCTGAGAACAAAATAAGCCCCTTAAAAGTTGAAAAACTTACGAGAGAGAGGGGTTCGTTTAATGAGAGTATTTTCACTGATTTCACCAATGTCAGTTTCTAGGCACACGGAAGATCTAACGTAGGTCGTAATGTATTGATAGATTTAAAAATCAAATGCAGTAAATTACTTTTAATCGCCGCAAAACATATCAAGGGTATATTGCTGATCAGTTTCAAAAAGACGCGTATGCTCTACCAAATCCGCTAGATGACTGCCGATGATAACGTACTTTATTTCTCTAGCCACTGCACTAGCTTTCAATCATCCACTTATGGAAATTGACAGCTTAACTCAATTGGAGACTAACCTCTCTGCTCCAAATGACTTAATCAAGGAAAGACTCTCATCCGGCTCGTCAACCTGTTCTGAACTCATTGAAAGTTTAAAGTATTATCAAGAAGAGTCGCGTGAATTTGCAATATCAGTTTTAAAAATCGTACGAAGAAAAAGGGAAAATATGTGCGGGCGACAGAATCCTCGCATTTTGATGATACATTGTTGATCCTGCTCTTGCAGTAAATTGAGAATCTTCTCATATGTTTTTCTAACTGACTAGGGGTGATAACTTCTTTGTATGTCTTCCTTACTTTACTTAGCCATTGTTGGAAACATCGGTCATCGGAGGTACAAAGGAGGACATTACAGTTGAAGTACCAAGGTTAAAAAAGTCACACTACCAAGAGTATGTGAAGTAACCCTTAAGTAATCTTTTAAAAGTTCCGTCGAATTTTCTTGCCTCAGTGACACAGGCTTAGAAAAGCTAGCCTCCTTCAGAATGTTAACCCATAGTCGATGAAAGTCGTAGTCGAATCTCGTTTTGCTCAAGGGTAGCAGAAGTTCATTTCGCTGGAAGTTTTACGTCCATTGCAATCAAATTTTGTAACTGTATCAATAAATTAATCACTTGGTCCCATTATGATTTGTACAACACTACACCGAAATGTACATTAGTCCGCCTGTTTCAACATTTCTTCCGATTGCATTCCTCTTGTTTAAAGGGATCGTTTCCAAATGTTTTGTAGTAGCAGTTCCTGCTACATCTGTTATGTTTGGTGCAAATATTGATACTTCAAAGGAACGTAAAAAAGATTTGTTTACGGTACAGATCATTTGCAATTTAGCAAAAAAGCAAAATGCATGTTACTCTTTAAAAGCATTTTTGTCTCACAGTACAAAAAATCAGACTGATCGAAATGGAAATTACACAACGGTATTATCTAACTATGACCGTTTGTTTGGGGTCAATTTGCTTTCGTCAGAACGGTGTTGATTGACCAAAAAAAGGCCTAAGCAAAAGACATTTTATCTATGTTTACAGAGCAAAGGTTTTCCTAATGTTTTCTAGATCGACTCTAAATTGGCATTTTTCGGAAGCAATCATCTTTGTATATTTTGGCACAGTTTTGATTTTCAAGTAATGGCTGCCCCATGACAGTATCATAATGCTTCATTGCGATTCACAAAGCCAAAGTGGCTACTTCCTTTGAGGAACTGATACTTAATGGATAAAAAGGGGAATATGATGCTAAGTACTGTCAGCTAACTTTGAAGTCCTGTTGCAAACATAAACAGTTTCACACTGTTTAGGAACTGAAACAATACCATACTGAAATGTTAACGTCACAAAACGTATATTTGGAGGAAAAAACCGGACTATATCAAAGTAGTCACCCAACCACTCAATACAGTTAAATATTGCTTTTAAGATTCACTCCGAGTGCCAGTAACAGCCATTACAAGGCCGTAAGGAAACATTCCCAATTTTCCTTTGGTCAGAAATTATGAAGTGGGTTCAAATACCGTATTTGACCGATTAAACGCCCTGGGTGTTTATTTGAAAATCAAGAGTTATCCTGGGTGCTTATTCGGGCCTGGGCATTTATGTTGAAGGGGTGTTTATTAATAACATCATATTTTTAACTGATCAGAATTTTCTCAACACAATCCGCTTTCTATAAAGAACTACATAATGTCAAAATCTTCGTCGTCAGGGATATCTTTGTTCACTAAAAGGAAAGGTTCCACCGCTTCATCTATGTCATCGTCGGTAACCTTAAACGGGTTTGGGATTCCATTGGACTCTTCTGTTTTGATCCCTTGCATTTGAATCTTAACTGCTGTGCACCGGTGTGACATGGAGAATCTTCCTTCATCCAATGAATCATGGATCCTTAGAACTATCTATTGAGAACAATGCAAGCTTAGATTCAACAATGCTGCTGCTGCTGCTATTGTGTTTTGTTTTGTCACATGATTAACACACACTATCCTACTGGACAAGATGTAAACAATGTGATTGCGTCGTTGTAAAATCCAAAACTACCGTTCTATGTACAGTTTACGTCGTTTACCGATTTATTACACAAACATGCTTTTAGACTAGACACTGCTTTAGATTTTTTCGTTCGCACGGAAGTATACTATCTATTGCTATACTATGCTATACTATCAATTGCTACATTAAAAGCACAGGTTCTGAAGGGTTACTGCTTTCGATATTGCTGACCAAGAGTCTAAGATCCATTAAACGACCATTCTCCTTGGTGCTGCTTTGATGTTGCCTGCCGTTGTAAATTCATGAATGCCATCTGCTAACCACTGATCATACTTTCCAGTACGATCTAAAAGTTTTGTCGAAACTTACATCAGCTGCTTGGATATGTTTTGTACATCCGCAAGGAATGATCGCTGTGTGAATATTGACAGGGTTCAAAGCTTTCTTGCCACGTTCTACCATGTGTCACTTAAATGAATCCTAGTCAAGCAAACGTTTTCCGAATGCAAAGGAACCAAGAATATGTTTTACATATTCAATGGTAAGATCTTCATTAATCCAATCGTTGACGGAAGAAGAAATAAAACACCAACCTTTAAATTCTTGGTTCAATAGCACTGATTCAGGCTTTTCCCCTTTGAACACTATCATTGGATTCAATTTATTACCATTGGCAGCAGCAGTCAAGCAGACAGTAACACGGACTTTATCATGTCCTGTTGATTTCATAGTTAATGTTTTCGCTTCTTTATCATGCACAGTTCAGTCGGACACCATGTGGCATGACTGTTTCATCTATGGCCAAAATGTTCTCTGCTTTAAAACTATGTCTCTTCTGAAGTCTTAAAATGTTTATCATGTAAAATATAATTTTGTCAACGAGATTTTGGGGATCGTGATGAGAAATTTTTATTTTTTACGACGTGGTGACAGTTTATTTCTTTTCATGAAACGATTTAACCAACCTGTGCTAGCCGAGAAAAATCTTCGTACTCCTGATTGTCCTTAAACTGTTCATCGTGCATAATTTTGGCTGTTTGCAAAAAAAATATCTTTGATACTCGCAAACCTTTTGATCGAGGATCGTGGATCTACTCAAGCAGGTTTTCTTAGAGAGGGATATTGAGTGGTTTTCGCCTACCACCTTCTAATCTCTTCCATTTTGGACCATTGCTGCACGGTTAGTAAGTTGATCTTTGTTGTTCATCCACTCTCGTACCCGCTTTCGAGCCACCTTTGATTTTCCAGATGAAAAATGATTACTACTTACCTCTGTGAAATTCACAACCCTTAACTAAAAAGTAACATTGTATTCATTTCTTCTTTTGCCATTTTGAGAGGAGAAGTTTACGTCATCCATCTTTACGAAGAGCGTTCACCACATCAAGGCAAAATTTCTGATCACTTCCATATTTGTAAGAAAGAAATAAGATGGAAAACGTTCCAAAGAAAATGTTCAAATAGAATGTTTGAATCAGGTCAGCTTTAAAGCCATACTTATTAAAGTTGTCAAACGCAAAAAATAGGGCGAGAACTTGTAGATGTAACGCGTTTAAAATGTTTTACTGTGAATCAATTGAATCTGTGGTGGCACTATGTGTACAATCGTAAATGGTCACCCAAGACTTTGTCATAAAAATTTGGAAAGTACATGAAACAAAGATACTCAAACTGATAAACCTATCGAACATTTAAGTTGCTGTCACTATTTCTGGACTCGTATACATCTATATACCTACTACATACTCGTATACATTGAATTTCAAGTAAGCGGTAAAAGATTCCGAGAAAATGGACTCATTGCTCTAAGGATATATTTGTGTTACACGCACAGCCAGAATAGCAAACATTCTATTTGACGAGCTTTTAAAGAAGAAAAACATTTACAAATAAATTACCATTGATATTGAATCAAATAAAGTTCAAAATACCCATTCTTGTAGTGGCCACTGACTATTCATTGTTTCCTCTTTCGTATCAACCCCCATGGGCGTTTATTAATTTTCAATTTGCTAACTCGGCGTTTATTTGAGTATGGGCGTTTATTTGGAAGGGGCGTTTTCCAAGCATAAACTTTGATCTGCCCAGGGCGTTTATTCGAGTAGGGGCGTTTTCTATTAGATGATCGTTTACCACCGTTCTTTTTATTGTCCACACTATTTCTTTTACGTTTACTGATCTTCCTGGCTGTTTCCTAAGGACTAAAGCTCCACTTTCAAGTATTCGACGTGGTACTTGTTGCTGATGGTGTGTGCTACATGTTTCTGAACTGTATGCGACCTCTGTCAGGATATCACAGGTTAATAGGGAATCATTGCTTACGTCTTACGGTATATATTTGCTAGAGATATAATACATAAGAAGAATTTCCTCTCAGATGCCCTAATAATTGTCCAAGGAGAATGGAACAATAATATTATATGCCGAACATTCTGTGGTGTTCACGTCACTAGTGCCAGTCCCCCAATGTATATCAGCGCTATGTAATGACGTATTCGAGAGATTTGTATGAGGAGGCGCTTATGTAAAGACGTTATCTTCTTAGTTGTTAGTTAAAGATATTCAGGTGTTCTCGCATATAGAACTTCTTGAAAGCAACTCGTATTCTTGAAATGTAGGCACTTCTTCTTCTGCGCATACACTACACATCCTTACTCCCCTACATCCCTCCCTCAACTTCTTTAATTTTTGGAAATAAATCCAACAACGACATGTTGTAACCAATATACCATCATTTAAGAATATTGCTTTAAAATATATCAAGATTTAGATAACTTGAAAATTACAAGTGAAATGTGAATATGTTTTAGCGTCAACACCCATGAGCGATAATGAATTTACTTGTAACTTAATGATGACGAGCTTTATTGTATTTGTTATAAATGGAAAATTATAATTTGTTTCCCTTAACACCCCTTCACACCATGTTTGTAGTTTTTAACCCCACGGTAGGCCAAATTTATGACCAGAAAATATCATACAGAGATATTTTAAAAATATGTTAAGGTTTAAGATATGTTATGGTTTAAAATTAGATATTTAAAGTATAATTAGACCTAAAATTTAAGGTATTCTCAAATAAAGAATTTAGTAGACACTTTTATCGGTTTCTTAAGTTATGGAAATAGGTCAGGTGACTGCCTCTTGATCTTTATGAGACCAAAAATCTAAAAATTAATCAGGGGTGCTTACGAAATGGGTAACGTTTGGTCTCATCTATTTCATACTAGGCCCCTCTTGAGCAATCACACTGCAGTGTCAGTGTTATTCAATGACAGAAAAGTTTAAGAAAAGATGCAAACTTCATAAAACGTGATAAAAATGAATTATTTGGAGATCTATCCTTAGTGTATTTGCAGTAATCGAATATTTGAATGAATAAGTAACACCCCAATAGAATTGGTCTAGAAATGCATTAACCGACACAAACAACGAAGTGTGAAGAGCTCTAGTAATTCGTGCTTACTAATAAAAGAATAATAACTACGGTACTCGTTGCAATGAGACCCAGTTAGAGCAACGTATAAGCTGGCAGTGGAATAACACTTACCTCTTGTTACTATTAGCAATTTATTTACCAATCAAAATCGTTTTGTAATAGCTACGCCCAGGAAAGAGAACGAATATGTAACACTTTCGCAAAATCATAAAATAAAAATATGACACATCGAAAAACTAAGCTTTCGATGCATTCGTCACAAAATTCGTCAACATATAAGTGTTTCTAAGGAGTTGAAATAACTAATCATGGACTATATATATTTACTAACATAACTGTAATTGATCTAAGCCTGATTTGAATTCTAGTTTTAATTTAGCAATCTTCATAGACAGAAACATTACATCGCTACGAGGTACAAGACTATCGTCAAATGTTTACGTATCAAGTCTTTAGTATCTATCATTATAGTAATCGAGTTCTCTTCTGACACAAGTCATCTCACAGATTGTAAAAACCTTTGTCAACAGTTCAAATTTGATCTCAATTGTCTTTTAATTTCTTGCAGTATCTGTAACAAATGAGAATTAAGATCAAGAAGGCGTTTGATAGTGTGCACTGTGAGAAGATGTGGAGGACAATCAGACATCATACCACATTTGGTTGAGTATAAGACTCTTGTAGAAATACTTTGAGTTAGATGAAATGTCAGAAACCACTGTGTCGGAGCCATTCGTGATCAAGTCTGGTTCTAGACAAGGTTGCATCATTACTGCAAGTAATCTATATGACTGCAAATGAGGGTTAATCAAAGAGGATGCCAAAATAATTTAAGGTCTTTCACAATATCACTTGGCAAATAAAATATCTAACCAAGAACTGCACAAGAAGACAGCTAGAAGACTCGAAGGCATTTCTCATAATTTTGGCTTCTGATGAGAATGTTAGAAAACAGAGTACCTAAGAATACCATTAAATTGACACTATACTCAAAATTACTTAGAGGACAATAACCACCAGCGGTCTAACAGAAATGGGACTCGTAAAGGATGATGTTACTATTAATAATGTCTCGTTGACGTCGTATTCATCCTTCACTGTCACTTGATAGTGAGTGCTGTTTTGTTTGCATCCTTTTATTGAGCTGAAAGGTGGCTACATAGCCTTTGAATAGTTGTTGTTCCCTTTCTTAACTGCATAGTAGAGTCTGTTAATATGATGGCGTACCTCCAATGTAACTTAATTACGTAGCAATTCATCAGTTGACTACATTTTTGGAGATGCACCCACTATTTTCATTGATCTATTCTATCTCAACAAAGTTAAGATGAAAAACCATGGTGCCAACGCACTTTGAAAGTATTTTCTCTTTGCATGCGCAGTTGCATTTAAAATAGATTTGAATATCTAAAAATGTGGTTGTCACACCGCATGGGCCATCATCTAATGGCGTGGGGAAGATTTCTATCTTGTCTGTCTTATTGCCCTTTTGATGATTTTGAAAATTAGCTTGCCTGGAGTTTGATATTGGTGGTTGGTCTAAGTCAATGCCAATTATCAAAACACCCTAATTACCTGTAGTTAATTAAACAGTTCTTGAAAAGGTCTGCCATCAATGGAGCAAGTATCATGAAAAATTAGAAATATTGTTCTGGAAAGTCCTGGAGTTTCATGTATTTTTTCTATGGCAACTCTGAACATATAAAAATTATGTAAAATTACGATATTCTGTTATCGATCAAAAACGGGCAAATTGATTACAGGGAAAAGTATTACGGATGCAATGTTTTCTTTGAAAATATTGATGGAGAAATACAGAGAAGGGCAGAAAGAGCTGCACTGTGTGTTTGTGTACCTAAAAAAAAGCTTACGACAGGGTGCCAAGAGAGGAATTATGGTATTGCATGAGAAAGACAGGAGTGCCAGAAGTTTATGTTAGGGTGGTGCAAGATGCAGTAGGAAAGCTGCAGTAGGAAAAACGGATGAATTTCGGGTTCAGGTTTGATTGCATCAGGGTTCGGCTTTGAGCCCTTTCCTGTTTGCAATCGTGATGGACAGGCTTACAGACGAAGTTAGGCAGGAGCCTCCATGGACCATGATGTTCGCCGATGACATTGTGATATGTAGAGAGAGCAGAGGGCAGATTGAAGAGAGCCCGGAGCAGTGGAGATACGCACTGGAAAAAAGAGGAATGAAAGTCAGCAGAAGTAAAACCAAGTATATGTACTCGAATGAGACGGAAGATGAGGGACAAGTGCAGATGCAAGGGGTAGTGGTGAAAAAGGTGGATGAATTCAAGTATTAAGGGTCAACAATCCAGAGTAATGGAGAGTGCAGTAGGGAGGTGAAAAGGAGAGTGCAGGCTGGTTGGAATGGTTGGAGAAGAGTGACAGGAGTGATCTGTGACAAGAGGATATCAGCAAAAATGAAGGGTACAGTGTATAAGACAGTGGTGAGACCAGCTATGATGTATGGTTTGGAGGCAGTGACAATGACAAAAAGAAAGGAGGCAGAGCTAGAGGTGGCAGAACTGAAAATGCTGAGATGGACAGGAGTGACGAGGATGGACAGGATTAGAAACTTCTATATCAGAGGAAGAGCCCGGGTAAGACGGTTGGGTGTTAAAGTGAGAGAGGCGAGATTGAGATGGTTTGGCCATGTGCATAGGAGGGATGAGGGATATATTGGAAGGAGGATGC
>JAAAKM020001922.1:0-14031 GCA_010016025.2 Alatinidae sp. Z8VKAUB7J3 | reverse complement strand
GTCCCATAAGATGGACAGGACTGCATCAGCTAATCCGGACGCTATTCGGCCCCAAAATTTGAAGATGTTCCTGACAATAACCAATACTGAAACGAAGTAGTAGAAGCGTCCTAACTACGATAGAGAGGGTGCAACTAGTTTCTTCAATTTAGTTAGTGCAGCTAGAGAAATTTCAAGAGTAAGGGTATGCTATTAAAGAATTAGGTTTAGCAGAAAACAACCACAAAGCCTGCAGAAATTCATTAAGGAGGGGCTGGATGAGTGTGGTCAAAGAGTTGGGCGTGGACTGGATGAGGACTGAATTATCGCTAATTTAGAAAACGAAAAGATGTTTTGCTGATGTTTAAAATAAAGGTAACTATAAAACAGCCAGAAAATACAATTCCGAATGTCTATTACAAAATAAACCCAAAATAATATGTGTCTTAAGACGTTTGCTTCTCGCCCAAGTAGCAGACGTTTTTTTTATCTAAACGAGGGCCATTATAAACCCGCGTCCCATGGCGTCGTGGTCGCATAGTAAGCAAAGTTGCCTGTGAAGACACTATGGTATTTATTTATGTCGGAAGTAATCTTCTCTTTATAACATTATAATAGAGTCTGTATATTTTTATAGTAACGTCTTTTGTAACGAAACACAAACAAAGTGGTTAAATAGATCTATATGTTCGGTTTACATGACGCTTTGTGGTGCACACACTTTGGTGTTGTAGTTGAAAGAAATGCCATTTATTATGAAACACGTCGATGTTTCGCACTTTTTATTTTGAGACAAGGCGTTTGACAGTCGTCGTGTTTAAGGCTTTTTACAACCGCTTTTACACGCATATTCAGTCAAATTTTCATAATCACAGCTGTTAGTAATACAATGGCCACTTTTAAGAGAATGAAAATAGAGCTATAGCTGTTATAAAAGCTAACACATATAGATCTAGGTATATTATTAACTAAATATATACCTTCTGAAAATTTAAACACTAGCCCTCACCATATAATTGCCTTATTAACTCGAAAATAACACAAAACAAACAACAACTTGTTAAACATATAGAAAGGAATTACAGGGGACCTGTACTATCGATTTTCTTAATTCTCTGATTATGTGCTCACTGACTCGATAACTGTAAACATATTACCTTTGTTCATACTCCAGCCTCCTTTAGAAAAACTGTAATAAAAGCTCAAAGAAATCAGTTTTGAAATTGATATTACCAGCTTTAATCAAATTAAAGACAACTTCCAGATATCCTTGCGCTTTACAGATCAAATTGATTTAAAGTTGTACTTCAGTTAATGAAAACAACGTCGATTTCGTATTGTTACAATAAGGCTTAAGGAGAATTCTTGAATTGACCTTGTGCTTAAATCCAATGCAAGCCATATCATTGTACTCAAAAATCAACATCAGTTAATCAATTACAGTTATTTAAAGAATAAAATATAGTAGGGCCTATACATGATCATACAGTATTACATCATCACTCACTGTGACCCTAGAGAAGAACTTTCTACATTTGGTCATCACACGTACTGTAACTTTTGCGCCTGAGTCAAGGCAATTTAAACTTACAATGGGGAGTCAAAGCGGTTGAGCTTGCAAGAAAGAAATTATATTGGAAAAGGAGGAAAGTAAGTGTTTTTTTAAGCGGTGAAAGTAAATATCCTACTTTTAGCAAAAAATCTGTCTACATATTATATATTTCCTAAGAATCTTTTAGTGTGGTTTTATGAGAGAAGGTAGTATACATACGAAATTTTCCAAATCATTAGCCTTGCTTTGACCTGTTGTACAACGGTTACATAACTACCAGGAAAGCAAACCCGTTTAGTCTACCTCGAGGCTAAAATATTCTGATTTTTGAAAAATTTATAGCACAAATATTTGGTGTTTCTAAACAACTAAGGTAACTTGATGTGGCATATTCCTATAGGAAAATAAAATTGAGTTGCACCATCTAGTGGAGAGAATATGCTATACATAATATCTTCATAGCCGTTTAGAGGCTCTGTTCTTTGCAACGTCAAGATACTTACAATGATCTGATAATCTAGCAGATTCTAAAAAAGTTCCCAACAACCCTTAACGTACGTGTTAGGCTTACATGGGTTTGGAAACGTTTTAACGAATGTTTGATAGAAAATTGTAGGCAGGAAAATAGTCATTATTCATATATATATATATATATATATATATATATATATATATATCATACCACTGCTAATCCTACATTTATTGTTGCCAGGTAATAGACAATAACCCGACCCTACAACTGAACCAAAGAGGTATCTTGAGTTTTAGTATATGCATTGATCTATAATTGTTTGAAAAGAGTATAGCACACGAGTTCTCTTTCTTTTGGCTTGGACTGGATGTAGTATCTGTTATCGATGGCAGATGCTTTCCATAATCCGCGACAGGCGGTCCTACTTGGCGGTTGAAACTGCTTCATGGCTTCTTCTCTGCCCGGTAGCCAAAATTGAGTGGCGTTGCCCTTGGAACTCCGAACTACCCTTTATCTATTAGTTAGCCTTTTTGGTGTTTTGTCTATTTATCTAGCGTAGTTTTAATGTCGGATCTAGTGCTTATCAGGGGTCTTTTATTGAGAGACTGCAAACGAGTTCACTGTACCGAAGGTCAATTTTACCTTCAACTACTTAATCTGTTTTGATGGTAAAATTTGACTACCAATTCAGTTTGAAATAGTTTTATAACTGTACTGAAGTTAAGTGGATCGTACAATTTAGCCACTAGCACAGTTTAGGCATACTGTTTGTATTGTTTGCTGAATCTGTGTGGATAGTGAAATTTGGCTAACCGCGCAGCTTAAAAATAACATTTTGACTCTACCTGTCATTTATAATTGCATAAGGTCCAGCTCCTACTCATTTCAGCTAACCTTCCAACTATTCAAATCGATTAACAAGTCTCTACTGTTAAAGAAATGAGATTTACAATTGTTACCTATTCATTCAAGAAAGGTTTGATTTCGTGAAAACAGGGCGTGGAGAAGGTGACGTGAAATGTTTCCATGCGTGAGCTCAGAAGCATTAAACATCTTAACGTGGACCGCAATTTTTTATCATCCCTTTCATTTTAAAGTTGCGTAGCTAAAAATCACGGCTTCTTCTGCTTATTTATAGTAGTGTCAAAAAGTATAAAAAGATATGGCTGATACATTGATCACTTGTAGTTTTTGTTGTCTATCTTCATACGTACTATGGGAACCTTTCTAAAGGAATCAATTGCCCTTTTTTGACTCACCACGTATGTGATGTAACCTTTTATTTATCCTTCCCCATCATACCGTCAGAGTGATGTACCAGAGCGTCCTGTGATGTCACTGAAGAATTGTTTGTTACTTTTGTATTATAATTTTTTCCCCGCGGTGTCAAGGCGTGAGTATTAGGTATAGTATCTCTAGTGTGAATCTTAAGATAAAATCTTCTTTTGGGTACTTACCTTTATATTAAGAAATCTTGACGTAATCATAGGTAAAGGGAGATTTAGAGTGTGATGCTATCAATTTACTGTTATTAAACAAGAGGCACAGCTATTACAGATCAGGACGGAGGGTATATAAATAAATGGATATACAAAAGAAGAAATACTATAAAGATAAGCTATAGTATACAAACAAACTTTCTAGTATAGTTAATCGTTTTGATACCAGGTTGCTACGCCAAACCAAATAGCTTGAAACTGCGGAATAAATACTGCCTCTCCTCTGACTCAAAAGGGTATACTACGGCTTTGTGGTACACAACAAGAATACTGCACCAAATAGCAAAAATATTATGTACTTAAACGCATTTTTCGTCTGACACTCCACAGAGAAAAATCGTCAGAATGATCAAAATGAAATGTGTACAAAGAGTATACACAACTGTATTTCTGAAAGAGCAAATCAGAAATTGGACTGACGAAAAATGCGTTGAAGTACATAATGTTGTTGCTATTTGATGCAATATTACGGTATTTTGGATGATGATTTTAACACACGATATCAGAATCAATGTAAGTCGTTTTTGGAAACCCTACAAAAGAAACAGCGTTACCAAAATCCACTTGAGCATCAAGTCAAGTGGCAAACAATTCAAAACTGATGAGCAGTTATAAAAAAGATGCCCAAGTATTGTCTTTGAGAAGGAGATGCCAACTTTGCAAAACGGAAAAGCTTTCCTAGTGAAAGCTGATAAGTAAACTCTAATGAACAAGCGGACAGAACGATTGTAAAAGTGCCGACTCGTTATCGTGTAGTATTTAGAAAGTGAGAGAAAGCAGTAGTTAAATGAACTCCAGTTGAGCCTGAAGATTCCCAAAAGCATTAAACGATTTGGCGTTTTTTCAGGAACATGAAACTTTCCCCCCAATCTCCTAAGATTCGACATTTAACCCAATTCTAATATGGCGTTATATGTGAAACAATCGTCTGTGAAATGCGAGATGAATCACTTCTATGAACAAGTAGATAGCAAAATCGCTATCGATAGGCGCGTAAGATATATTGATGTATTATTGATGGTTTATTTGTATTGCGTATACTAGGTCACCATTCGAGAACACTCTTTCAGTGTTTTCATATTCTTGAGAGATTAAATTATTGGTCGAGTTACAGATTCTTAAAACGGCTTAGTTTAAATTTCATTTTCATTTTTTATATTATAAATGTAAAATTCTCCCGCTATCTGTTTTCATCTGCACCAAAATTATACCGAAAATGTTGGTAACTGGTATAAACTTTGAATATGGCATTAGGTGTTGGATATATTTTGCCAGACGTTTTAGACTTACACTGGTCAAAGCGGTTGTATGAAATGAAATAAGATAGCCTTAAGCAAAGAATGTATAGGAAACAAGAGTAACATAAGAAGCACTAGAAGGTAAAAAGCACGTGAGCGACACATTTTCTGTCACTCGTGATATTAAAAAACGCGTAGGTTATAAAACGAATCTTTTGGTGGATAGAGTATCGGCGTGTTTGGGTGGTCTTCTGTTCTATAAATTGTTTACCAAAATCATTCTTATTTTACTTAGTATCACTGCTGTGACCAGTGTTTGGCAAAAAGTTTAGCCAAATTAACCCGTTACTCAACGCAAAAAAAACACAAAAAGACTTTTACCTTAACGGACAAGTTAGCGTTGTGCTTCTTGTTTGTGCAATTAAATGCTTTATTCTATTTCGTCTCTCTTCCCTAGGACCTTCAATCCTTACAAATAGAGCTTAAAATTATCATCATACTGTAAACAGGCATCAGATATCATAGAAAACTTATCACAGCAGTTGTAGTCTTTTTTTCTGTGCTTCGAAGTTGTGTGCTTAGCTGGATGTCCATATTTGTCTGGAATCGCCCTGCATGTTTGATGATTTCATTTGCTTGGGGGTGTTATTCTCATTTAACATGCTGGGAGAATATCTGTAGTTAAGTAGCAACCACTGTGGAACTAAGGAAACTAACTATTTAAGCAGCACCATTCTAACAGCTGATACATGATATAATTCCCTAAGGTTTGTTTAAGGGGTAGATTTTATTCGTAGAGTTGAAAGTTGACAAAGAAAGATTTTCTTTCCAGCTCAAGTTGCCCGATTAATTATACAAGCAAGTATGACGTAATCATCACTTGCGCACATATTAGGAACCATTGATTGTTAATCTAGTAAACAGATAAGGCAATGATTTAATTTCAATACAATAGTTGATGACAATACCATATACGAGCTCTGGATAGAGCAAGATAATGTTTTTGTAATTTTTGGTTAACGTGTAGGCATGCAGGATGTCTGAGATCCAGCAACGTTTTTTGTATAGGTACGATTGTTATCAATTCACTCTTAATCCCTCTTCTATAGTTGTTTGTGACCTGGACTTCCTGATTAAGTGCTGCCATATTCGAATGTTTATCACTAAAGGGGCAACCGAGTTAGGCTATTTGTAGGGTAAAGTGCTTGGCGCACGTTCCATCTCGTTAAGTCATCTGTAAAAACGTCAGTTACAAATTAATCTATTGCTTTCGAAACCCACTGTGCTGTAATGTGGCTACCAGTAGAGCACTGAGAAATGGAAAAAA
Source organism: Alatinidae sp. Z8VKAUB7J3 (assembly GCA_010016025.2). NCBI lineage: Eukaryota > Metazoa > Cnidaria > Cubozoa > Carybdeida > Alatinidae > Alatinidae sp. Z8VKAUB7J3. The sequence continues at coordinate 7,964 of JAAAKM020001922.1, read as the reverse complement.
ATAAAGTCACGTAGCTGGCTGTATAGGACTGATTTTCTGAAAGTGGACTTTAAAAGGCAGAAAAGGTGTAAAATCAAACCGGGTCAAGAACGTGTTTACGTAATATGAAAAATTGGGCTCCTCTGTAAAAAGTCTAGACTTTTAGGTTACACGCAGTTATTCCTATTTATTTTACGGAAATTAAAATTAAAAATATGCCATTAAAAATTTAAAGTAAACATAGCATGCCTGTTACCCTTTTCAAAAGCTTTCATCAGCTTTTATAGAGACTTACCATTTTCAATAACGAACATTACATCAGCGTTAAAAGCAGATAATTCGTATGATATCGTTTAATGCAACTAATTGAATTTATAGGAGATGAAAGAAATTATTTAGGCATCCCTCTCTTAAATCAGCTAATTTTAATAAAGATATTTATCTGGTGAAGCTGAAATCTTATATGTGATTATATTATAAATATGATAACGTTCTCGCATATATGTGGGCATGGGTAGTACGTACACCTATTTACTACTCTCATACTGTGGGACGCAGTGCGTCATGCTGCTGTGTACTGTCTGCGTAATCTCTAAAGCCTCGCAAGCTTTTATACCTTAAATTTAACTATTGTAGACATTAAATTTATAAGAAACGACCACTGCTAAAAACAATACATTTATTTTTGCTCCAATTAAGGGGATAGCTAGTTTGAATGACGAATTTAAAGTATAGGATCAGACAAAACATCCAAAATGCCTTTTAGCATCAACACTGGCATCATCGTGCTTAAACAGGACAAGAAAGCGGAAACCGGCAATTTCATGTAGTTTTTGTGTATTACCGACTCACAGGATAAACAATCTATCAATAAGAAGACAACAGTATGTGGTAGACTACCTCATTGCTTAAATAAGTACTTAAAGGGTGAGGGGGGAGGTGTTTTCAATCAGAAACTACTTCAGTAAACAGATCGTTAAAAACAGAGAGAAGAAGTACCTCCTTCTTTTCTTAACATTAAAACAACTACTTAAATCTGCTTGCACGTGTTTAGACACTTTCCAAGTGTGAATGTCTAGCTTGGATATAAGCATTGTAATTTTATTATGTTAATATGCTTAAATTTAGCTATACCTAACTTTGAAATGAGAATATTTTAACGATTATATTTTTTGCAAACAGTTTTTCTTGAACTGGGAACACAATATGTAGGCAGGAAGAATTTGTTTAGACCTAAACGTTTTGGTTGCTCTAATCCAGACAAGATAAAATGTTGTATCTTATCGCTAAAAATTAAAATAATACCTTTTCGCACTAAAGCTTTCTTATCTTGGACTTAATTAACTTTGAAATCTCTTTAGCTTTCTAGACTAGGAGGATCTTTCAGGCGTCACAAAAGCGAACAGACATGAAAAATCTTAGTTGTACTAGTGTTATAAGGGCAATGCTATATCTCATTTAAATCGCTTTAAAGATCATTTACTGCAAGATTAAGGTATTTGAGAACACAAACTAGCGGTATTTATACATCAGGAGACACAAGTAAACTTTGCAATACCATGTTAACTATGGTCTTTCTTTGCCATTGATCAGATAAATCTAAACTGCTTAACCAATACTCTTTTTCCCACACAATGGACACTTAAAACGATCAGACCAGACAAATCTACACCCTTTATCGCAGCTGTATAATATGCTCTATGATTTTTATCAATTCATTATCATTATTTACATGATTATAACTCCAAGTATCGTACAAGATACAGCTTACTTTAACATGAATGTTTACAGATGACGCACAAGTCTCAGCAACTTGTCTCTGGACTAAATTTGCAACTCAAAAGAAGATCTTCAGTTCTGAATACATGCAATGTATCAAGATATTTGCATGTTTCACTGTAATCTTGTAAAAATACAGGGCATATTTGAGGTCTGTATCCAAGGCGAACATCTTCGCTGGAGTCCGTCGTAAAATGAAACTCAGTCACAACAATTCGTGGACCGACTCGTGGAGTAAGTTGAGCTTTTGTGGTGGTTGACCTGAACGAGTTCCATTTTGACAGCGGGACTTTAGATTTTAAAGGTACCTCCAGTTGATGACTGTCTATAAAGGTAACCTCATCATGCTCATTAGATAAAACACTAATACTGTTATCGTACATATGGTCACTAATGACGTCTATAACAGTCTCTCTTCTTCTTCTGGCATCGAATTGTTGAAAGATCTTTAAATCCTGAGTGGTAGTTCTATCATCCTTGGAACGTGTTGTGCTGCTAGATAGACGAAGGCCCCCGTATATAAACGGATTCATGAAAGTACTTATACATAAACATACGGTAGCTATCATCTGATATTTATGAGAACCATTTGTGCCTGGCTCCTCTTCGGCATCTGTAATCGTCAGAATTCTGTCTGGCAGAATCAGTACCGTCAAAGTCAAAATTATGCATAAAAATTGCTTACATGCAGAAAGTGTTTGCTTACGCCTATGCAATGCCAACTCGTTAAGGTATTCTTTATCATCGTCTGTAAGAAATACCATACTAAGAGATCGTAACGTGGATTTGGCTTTCTCAGGTAGAGACGCAAGTCTAGATGACATGCTTGTCGAACGTTCTATCGTTGAAGCATCCTTTTCTGTAACCGCAGACTTCACAATCCTCCTCGACATCTCTATAGTACGACTGTTCTCAGCTACTATTGCCACTAATGCTTTAAACTGTAAAACTATAACCGAAGGAAAAGGTATCGCAACTTGACATACAAAGAGAATATATGCATAGATCCTGCCAGGTAATAAACACTCCTGGCTGTTGCAGCTCTTACTTTGTGTTCCATGCAAGATTAAAAATGGAGCCGATAACAGCAGACTGATGCCATGTACAGTTGATAATCGTATCAACCCATCTCTTTTATTGATTTTATACTGAAATGGACGTGTCATAGCTCTAAACTTATCGACAGTAAAGATCCCAGTTGTGAAAATAGAGCATGAAAACACGTGAATATGCACCGCGTATAGGATACCAATTGCTTTATATTCAATTGGCTTTGTAAGTTGATAATGCTGTGAGCCCGAGATATCGAGACTGACTGTACTAAGTAATAAAACGATATCGACGAAGAGTAAATTAAATGCCAGGATATTTGTAGACGAAGAACGTTTCCATCCTGTAATGACTTTAAAAAGTGCCCAACCGTTAATGAGAAGACCGAAGAGAACGAGAAATGTAAAAATTAAGATTCGTGCCATTTGTCCACCTCCGTTCATGGCCACAAGATTAAATCTCGATAAATTCGACGCTGGATACATACGAGAGATATGATACTGATGACACAACAGCTTCCATCACCCCTGTTTAGTCGAGAGGCAGGAGAAGCCCTTCATCTCTGTGGGTCACTTTTATAAAACTTTAAAATATCACCACCAGTGGTTCTCATAGGAACGAGAATCAGCATCTGAAGTGTGACTGCAAGTGTGTCCTGTAACATATACTAATCATACTATAATGGAGCATGAATACACTTTACTTAATCCAACAGCGTCTGGTAGTATGACCTTTCACACGTGAGATTGCTGCAAAATAGTGACACGGCATATTGGTATGTTTGCTATTTGCTTCTACATGCGTCACCAAAGTCGTGATACAAAACTAGGTCCTGGAACCAGAAACTTTGAATTTTGTAATCCTTGGCGACTTATTCTGTATGTTATCCAAGAGGCGAGACAAGCTTCAGTTCACGTCTCCAATGATGCTGCATCTCTTTAGATTCTTAAAAATAGGGCAGAGATTATTAAGGACACATAACAAAGGATATAAAAAGGTCACATAACCATATAGGATTTGATTTTGTTCTGCCTTTTCTTGCAGTTTAAGGACATTTCTGTTTAGCCGTTCTCGGTGTGTTTGTTCTCCTATCGTGAATAAAAGGCAACGTTCTTCGAGACAGCCTCCAATGTTTTCATGAAAATGACAAAGCAACCTCGCTGTCTGCGAGGTACAACATACTTCTGTTCGAAGACAGGGGCACAAATGCAAACAAAGAGAGCTGAAAATGATCATGGGGAGAATTGATCCTGTTTTGTGAGCAGCGGTGATTGGGTACCACGCATTTCAGGGTTTGAACGTGGTTTAATCACCAGATGACGTCAACTAGGTTGACAAAAACGCTATACTTTTGCATTGATAGTACACCACAGTACTGATACGATAAAGACTTCATCCGTTTACAAGATATAAAAACTGAGTTATTTATCGATAAAACCTTCAATGACAGTATCCAAACTGTAACGTGAGTGTATTTTTGTGTCCTCTGACGTCAAAACTGATGACGTAGAAATGTCGTCATAGTTTCCTATAACGGCACCTTAAAAGTTTCTCAATGGCGAACGAGCGACAGACTACCAATAGCTTATTAATATCGGTTGGTCACAAGGCATCTGCTAAATAGTATTGATGTATTTTTAAAGGCTTCTACAACCTTATGCAAAGTAACTAGGAATGAAATACTTCATTGTAATTTCAATGCCAACAGTGGAACAAGAATGGGGTGAATTTTATGCTAATTCACAGGTTAGGAATGTTTTGTCGATACTGTAATTCTAAATAATCTAAAACTTTCGGACTCAGTGATTGCCCTTGATGGTAGAGTAAATCATGTCGTGAGTCTCCGTCTCTTTGCAAAGAAATCTTTTAATGGCCGTTGAAAACTAGATAAGCTACTCCTGAACATTTCCATCAGAATGTTGTGCTCAGAAAATGATAGATGGCAAGAGATAAAGCAGCTCCAAATGCAGTTAGAAGATATATTACAAAATACACTGACATCAGCATCAAGACGACGAATGACCGTGCTTTGGATAAAAAAGCCTGTCTTAAATGTATAGTCACCGCAAAGTAATTCCGTATGTTTACTCCACCAAACTCTACTGTCATTATTCAAAACGCCAATGACGTAATCACGAGGGGAGAGGGATCCAGGGAACAAGTTTTCCATGTAATTAGGAAGGTCGGTTTTCCAATTAATGTCTGCGTATGCAATTGTAGGTTTACATGAAACCAAATTAATCGTAGAACTCTTTCCTGTTACACCTTATCTGTTAATTTTATCTTAGCATTTTTTCCAGCCCATTCAAAGGGCTCGTGACAACTATTTCAATTTGTAAGAATTTTGATATTTCCAAAGTGCTGACTTTTGTCCCTCTAAGTTTTAAATGACCAAGAAACCCAATCTGTTCCGATTGACGCTAGTGTGCCTCGCAATATGTTGCTTAATCAAGTTTTTTATTATGTGTTTGTTTACGTAGATGCTTCTTATTACAAACGCTATCTAAGGGGTTATTGTAATCATGGAAATAGTCTCCAATACCAGGGAGACTAGAAATTGCCAGGTTTAAGATGGTAGCTGTTCGTCTCGATCGAGTCCGCTTCTCTCTCCAAAGCACGGTACGAATGCTCATTCCATGAACTAACATTAACATGGACTTTGTGGCATGGTAAGTTAAAGTTCTTTACAGACGCGGCCATTTGATAGATCTGTTTGGAGCTGAAGGGGAAGTTACGTTGTCATATACAGAGTCAACCCAATAACACCTGCGAGAGGTCACGCAACGCGCTTGCCAAGATTCCGGCTTCTGTATTAACACGTTTTAGAGCTTAGACTGATGTGATGTTGTATGGATGGACATACGCCCCACCCCTAGTCCCCTCCTAACAGCCACCACTGCTTAACTATAAAGCGGAATCTAATTCTCTAATAATTTGCCAAGCCAGTCCTCGTTAGTTTTCTAAATCCGGCGATATTTAATCTAACGTTTTAGGGTCATTACCTGTATAATAACTGAAAGTGCGTTGCCTTCTATTATTGCCTTCCTGAAATACGTAATGCTTTTGATTTTAGGATTATAATTGGAATTAAGGTGGAGCACACCTTGCTCAAGACTTTATAGCTTTTATATAATAAGGGCAAGTGAAAGGAAGTACAGAGTATAAGATCAGGTTTCACTACACATCACGGTAAAAATCACGACTTAAGTATGTTGATAAGATTACAACTACAAAAAAAGGTAAATGGAATAAACAACTACTCAAAATAGTTTAAACCGGCCAAATTGTCGGATTAGCACACCGGTTACTATAAACTAGATCTCTGTTAGGACACAAACGTTTGCTTAAATAAAACAGTCTATAGACAGGAAGCAATGTAAGATGCTCGTTCTTGTCGGGCGTTATCGCCTCCCATTGGGAGGAAATGCCTTGAAAACCGGCAATATTTTGGTAAGGGGCAATAGTACTCTATTGTTTATTTGTATTAAATAGGTTTGTGGATTTATATGACTAAAGGCCCGGTCGCAGCGCCAACGATACCGACACCGAGACCTATAACGACAACTATAAATCGTTTTAGGAGCGGTCACAGCACCAACGATACATATCGTTGGACGAGGCACGTGCAGCTACGAATAGTGATGACAGGCAGTGAAATTTGCACGAGCAATGAAAAAGATACCTTGTCGTTGTTCTTGTAAGCAAGGCTGGTTAATAGGTAAAGAGATACCGTGACAGGGTTTTGTTTCATAAGTGTCATAAAGAGAAGTTTTCTAACATTTTAGAATTGCCAAACGTCCGTTTAAGCTGAACGCCATGCAGAGAGAGAGAGAGAAAGACATCACATGTTTGAACAGGTTGACCATACACAGGAAATGCTGCTCGTAATGTTAAACAAACTAACAAAGAATCGCTGTAATCACGATCTTATGTAAGAATAAAAGCTATCTTCAACACGTAGAACAGACTCTATGCCTTTGTATTAACTGACTTACGACGTTTTTTACAAAGTTGTATAAACAAAGCTTCCTTTGCGATGTATCACAACGCTGCCACTGCCAAAACTTGGAAGTACAAAAAATATTAACTACTTAGAAGTACTAAACACTGACGTGGTTGGTAGTCAGCGGATCCAGAGCAATGACATCATCAGGAGGATACCGTACCAGCCAGTTTTGGCGCCTTATCCTCGACTGATAGCACTGGTACGGCGGCGGCCCTCCTACAGGAGGTTTCTCTATAGCTCTGGTGCTGACTACTGCTCAGCTGCCTTGCAACTAGTTTGTTATTGTCTAATGTATGGCCCTGCTTAGTCTTCTTGCTTTGCAATCAACTTGGCATATTTTCGTTCCAGCTTGGGTCATCTCTCTTCAGCCATAACCAGATGGATGCTTTTCCCACTGTCTTTTGGATCTCTGAGACTACTTTTCTTGTTTCTGGCTGCGTGGATCCGAGTTGGTTGCCAATCTACCAATCTGCCAATGCCAATCTGAAAATAATCTACTTCCCATCCATCATTTTCACATCTTTTAATTAGTTGCCTATACTTTCTCACCTTTCCCCTGCATTTTTGATGTTATCCTCCCAGCACACAGTTAGCTCCATGACGATTGCTCTCTTGCTACCATCGCTTCACAATACAATATCTGGTCTTTGTTCGGTTGCTGCCAAAGGGAAGACCAACGTGATCTTCCACTTTCCTTTCCATCTGCTGCCAGCTTTAGTTGTTCTGTAGCTTTCTTTCCTTCCTTTACAAAATCAATTTCTCAAGTTTCACGACTTTAAGGGGTTTTCCCTTGTTTATTTCCTCTACTTTCTCTTTCAACGTTGCTTTTATTACTTCCAGTACTTGGTTATGTCTCCAAGTTTGTCTATCTAACCCCAGTGGACAGTGGGATAGGATGTTTTTCATTGTTCCTTTTTGGCCACACTTGCACTTGTCATCGTTGCTCTGCTTCCACCGTGTCCAATTTGCTGGTGATGGTAATACATCAAACGTGGTTTTTATCAAGAAAGAGGTCCTGGCTTTCTCCGAAGCCCATATACCTCTGCAAGTGGTTTTCCTTTCAAGTACCACTGAACCCCACTGCAAGCACTGCCCTTGAGCAGTGCACTGTACTAGCTTGACTTTTCTTTCTTCGTTCTCAATCTTTTGC
>JAAAKM020001921.1:0-11287 GCA_010016025.2 Alatinidae sp. Z8VKAUB7J3 | reverse complement strand
TGTAGATGGTAGAGTAACGATTGTGATTTTGCGCACTGGTCCATGAGAGGCTGCACATACGTGTGCTTCTGAATTATTGAGTCTCTCAATACTGGAAAGGAAAAGCTATTAAGACCTATTGTAGATGGTAGAGTAACGATTGTGATTTTGATACAAGTAGTTCGCATATTTGATCAATGTCAAAGCCAACAATCAAGAAAGTATTCCCTTAAAATGCACATACCATGATAGTTCTAAAGATGAGGTACGAAAAAACCAAAGAGTCAATAAGCGAAGTAAAACTCCAACGGGTGTACTAGTACACACCATCGACGCTTTTGGATTATCACTCAAAATGGATACCGGCCAGCAGGCAGAGTGGTGAAGGTTTGATTTCAGTTATATTTAACATGAAGGACTTCCGGACGTTTATTAATTTTTAAATAAATACTCTTAGTATTTTCAGCATAAAACAAAGTTGTGAATGTTGTTTGACAACTACGCCTTCCCTCCTGCTCGAGTCATATTGAGTTGCTCTACTGAGTTGCTGTAAAGTGTCTCCAGATACTTGCAGCTGCGGCCAGAAGGATAGAATAGAAATTCCGCCTCAAAATCTCTTCATCTTTATTAATATTTACAAACTTGTTATTTCTTCTAGATACTCCTGGCATCAGCAATCCACAATTAATAGAAAACCTGCAAGAAAAAGCACAATCGGCATTGGAGGAATACCTACGGCAACAAACAAATCAGACGACTAGGTTTGGAAAACTACTCCTAAGACTACCGGCCCTGAGACTGATTCGTCCTTCCACCATCGAGAACTTATTTTTTTCTCGCATGATCGGCAACTACAACATTGAGAGCCTTATCAACGCCATGCTGGTGTCCAACAATGCCTTTAGTATGCCCTTTTGTCCTAACAACAACAACAATAACAACACAATGACCAGCATGCCAAATGGTTGCGGTATGAACGTTAATACCGGTCTGAATAATATGTCCTCTTCTGTACCCCCGCAGATGAGTTCTGTCAACGGTCTTCAGTTTAACAGTGGCATCAAGCTGGAATACGGGCTGCCTACAATGAGCGGTATCAATAACATGGGAGGTATGAATAACTTCGGAGCAAATTTAAACCCCATGCAAAATACCATGACACCCAATGGCAACGGTATGAATCCTAACGTCATGAATACCGTGCAGATGCCATTTTCACAGAACTTACCCGGGGTGCCAACTATGAACGGCATTAATTTTTCCGGCGGTTTTCCGGCTAACGCCAATGGGATTGGTGTTATGAGTACACCGGCAAGCATGAGTAGTGGTAGTGCAAGTAGCGTATCGCGAAGTCCCAGCAGCGCTGGTTCAGAGCCTGACCAAGTGCAAGGAAGCCCAGGGAGAGGTCAGATGCCTCCGCGTTTACAAAATGGAGTTGGTGCAAGTCCACCACGGTAAGTATCCTTGTCCAATGTAAAAACATGTCAACAAAGGCTGCCACTGTTGTTAGCGTCAATTCTAGTTGACGTGTGCAGCTTGTGTTACAGCTATGACGCAAAGGCAGCCAGCGGAGATGGCTCATGTATGCTTTGATACGCCAGGAGCGGCAATACGTCAGACTGCCGCGTCTGAGAAGAGGCATCGGATTGTGACGAAGATTTAAAATTTTTGTAATTGATTGTACGAATCATCGTTTTATTGAAACTAAGTGGACTTTTCTGGTAAGTCGTTGCCAAGCTTATCTTTTGAATTACTTTCAGCGATAAAGCTATTATTGACATACTCACTTTTAAACACATTGCTGACAAAGTTCGACAGGAGATTATGACACTTAAGTTCTTAAAAGCTGAATAAAACAATCTTGTAGTCTCTAAGGTTTCGTTCTAAGGTTTCGTTCTGACTAAAGACATACAAGAGTTACTGTAAATGATTTCTGTATTGTTTTCAGCATTTAAGAGAATAGAATAAGTCTGGAATTCTCTCAGGGACTAGTTTTCATCAAAGTTTTGAAATGTCACAATATCATTTCGAGATATCAATAATTACTGTAAAATAACATGCCCTTTGTCAACAAACATGGATCAGAGGTGAGGCATATGGAGGAAGCACGTTCCCTACCTTCTGCTAGTTTGTTCTTTTTTACATCGTTTTGCTATGAAGTTGTGGCACAAAGGGGTTAATTGTGACATACCTTGTTATATTTGAAATAAATTTATACCAATATACAATTTAAAAATCTTTAGGCTTTCAAATTGTAATGCATTGGCGGTTATTGTGCATGAAGACCTCGCAATATAAAAACACTACTACTACTACTACTACTATTATTATTATTATTATTGTTATTATCATGGTAAGAGGTGTATACCATATACCCATTCAAGTATAATTTTTGAACCGATTGCCGAGAATACATTCCACTAAACACAACGATTAATTGAGGTTTTAACAATATTTGTTAATACTATTCTCCTTCTTGGAATTTATAATTTGTATTTATGTGAAAATAGGTATCAAACACTTAAGTGAGAAGTATTTCAAGAAACAACATTAAAATTTTCACAAATTGCATTTTCGCATTTTGCATTTTCTTGGTTTACGGAGATAAAATTGCGAGAATATTCTTTATTAGTTATTTGAAATGGAAAGAAAACTCATGTTATCCCGGATGCCTACACATTTAGAAATTTATCTCGCAAGTTGACGTGGCAGTATAAAAGTGTTAGAGTTACCTTCATTTTAATGACTCAAATGAAAATTATCAGTAAAAATAATATCATTACAGGGGTAAGTTACACATGAATTACAATGATGTCCTTTCTTATAGAAGGCAAACTTTGCTTTGGTTCTCTGGGACCAGGTGAGCTACGTCTCTACTCAATGTTAAGTCTCGATACCTGCATCGTTAGCCTAATTCTTGTAAATAGCGAAAACATCCATCAATCTTTTAAAGACTATTTTGACCAGACGGCCCAGTAATTGGTAATGGCTTCCAAGCAAACTACTTTCGATCTAAAAACTGAATGGTTTCTCAATTCACCTAGCTGCTGTAAAGATGGTTTTTCCCACCAAAAAAGCGTTTCCTTTGTTTTGAAAAGGAGTTTCCATGAAATTTATGCTTTTTATATAACAAATAAAATGAAAATTGTCCTTTAAGTATTTCCTATCGTAGTCAAATTATTCTTGTCCGGTTGTTCTTACGTTACTGCTTAGGAATCTACTCTTACACTGAAGATGCTTCTGCTTCACGGACTTGACAAGTGTCTGACAAAGAGCTTCATCAGTTAGTTTATATTGCTTCACGCAAGCTTTAAGATTTTCGTACCGAGGTCTAACTTTTCACGACCACTATTTCAATACTCCCAGAAAATGCACGTATCCTCTAATGTATTTCGTATACTTGTAAGACTGGGCAAGAGCTGTTTATTTACGTATAGCTATTTATCTATAATTGTTCTGACATTCTAAATTCCGTCTATACAGCTTATGTACATCAGAGAGATACGAAAAGTGACAGTAGTAGCTACAATAAATTTGAGATTTCTTTGTGCAGAAAGTTGACAAACAACATCTATTTAAACCTGCCGAGTTTTGCAGCCGTATGCCGCCGCTTAATCTAAGTGCAAACTTTTTTTACAAGTTTATTCATTTGCTTCGCGAGCATGTCAGCTATACTTACTCGATTTATTACACTTATTGATTGATATCTATTTCCTAATTGTAATCCTACGTATGTCGCTACAGAGTGCCGAAATGACGACATTAAAACAAACGTTTTACAAAAAGAATGTCAGTATCATATCTCTGACAATCACTCGGATTTCCAAATGTCAAAAATTTCTTATTAGACAGAAACAAACAATCAAGATGTCTCTGATATTGTGCGGATCTACTTCCTTATCATAATCCAATAACCGTACCAATTAAATAAACTTGACGATCCGATCTTAATTAATAGAGTGCCACTATGTTAAAGCATGTACTCCAGATTCGAACTCTGGCGGGAATTTTCGTCATGTCTTTTGAAATTATTGGAATTTGTTTAACTTTTCGTATCTGATCTCATCGTCATAATTAGATTTCTTCGCTGATAACAGACTGTGCAACAAGAGGAGACACCGTCAACAAGGTTTGACTATCTGCGAAAGATGTTTCGTGTGTTAGTTCAATTCCAGTTCACAAATATTGCCACAAAAATGTTCCCTTAGGCTATCCTTTCCCTGTGTATCCACTCCAATAACAGGCAATAAACGTCCTTTGTTTTAGCAAATTCGTGGAAATTCTTGCAATGGTCAACTACGTGCTTGTGACGCTGCAGTGGCGATCAGTGAAATTATCATTAGATGAAGTTTTTGAACAAGATGCGGAGAAATGTTATATCCCGCTACTTCAGTAAACGTTGTCTGAATATTGGGCCTCCTCGAATACGTGATTACTCTACCTGAACATTTTCTTAAAAGTTTGTGGGATAGATCTGTCGTACTTATTTGTGTTTCAAAACCAGTGCTGTATATTTTCAAAGTTTCTCAGCAATATTAAGTTTAAAAATCATTTTTTAAAAGGCAACTAATGTTTTAAGCTTCCAAGATTACTTTATCCATCATCAGTTGAAAAAACCTTAATTTATACGAATTTTAAACCTATCAAAACCTATTATAATCATACAAAGGATGATAACTTTAAAAAGAAACTTAGTATATTAGTTGTTTATTTATATGTGTTACTGCGACATAATTTTACAACATGATGCAACATCTGACTGAGAAGCACGTATGCAGCATATAGGAACAACATGAGATGTCAAACACGAAATTTAACAGTTTTCATCATCCTCACGGTTTAACAATCTTGAAATCAACTAGACCATCGTAGGACCAAAAGCCTTACTGAACGAAGTAAATAATAAAAATAAAAATAAAAAATTAAACGAGACAATAAGGGAGCGAAAGGGGTAGTGAGAGTGACCAGTGAGTGGCATTTAAAAACGGCTGGAATTTAGCAGGAAGGAGACTTTTTGTGATAGAGAGAGTATACGCTATTAAACCCGAGCTAGAATAGCCTTGGTTACGCGATGCCAACGACGTACGTGGCACATCATTTTCTATAAATTACTGAAAACATTTCTGCAAGCTTCGAGTTATCGCTTATAAAAAGATCCCCTTGACCAGATATGTTTGTAAATGAATTTGATTGATTAAAACTTTTAAACACATCTTTTGTAATACCTCCAATAGTGTAAATAATTGGCAGCAGCATTTAGAAATTGATGTTTTAAAGATGTCGTTGCTAACACGTAACCGAGGTCGTTATGGGTTTTCGTGTAAGTCGCGTATTATCAGAAGAAGAAGCAAGAAGCAGCTAAATAGATTCAGTGCTTCTTTATTGTCCAATGTCTTTGGCTTATTTGGTCTCGAGATGTATCATAGTTCCTGGCCATATGTCTTTTAATAACACGTTCTGGAAACATAAACATGAATAAGCGATTAGCGTTTTTAAACTCCTTTTGAAAATCGTTTTTGTCTTAAATATCATCCGTATGTCTCTACAATTGTTAGCCAATTGGTCATTCTATCTGCGACTCTTAAAAACTCTCCTCCAATGGCTGCCATTTCTTATTATGAAAATATTTTCGGAAAATTACACCATGAATATAGCGAAAACGTCGTGAGCACTCTACTAGGCTTATACGAAGTCCCTAAGTTTCACATTCACGTACTTTGATTTCCAACTGCTTAGTAACAGTGTTAGTGACATACTCTTTACTTGTCTGTTTCGGTACAAATTTGGTGAAAATAAGGATATATGCAGGGAAAAGATAAACCGTTTTGCCTCCATATTCTAAATTTAAGGTAATACTATCGGATAATACAAGACAGCAGAAGTTAAAGTAAAATCTACAAACATTTCTTGCAAAACTAAGCTGTCTCATTTCGGCACTTTGTCATTTTGATATAATTTCCTATCGCTTGTATACCTTAGATTATCATTTGAACGTATATTAAATATAAGATAAGGGACATTTGTTATTAAATGGGAATAATTATGTTTTGTTCGTGTATGGGGGATTTCTGAGACTTTGTTCGTAACTTGATTAAATATGACAAAAATTCGTTTGTTACTGAGGACAGGTTGGGGTGTCTTTCGTTTAAGATTTTGAATATTATGAGCCAGATCTTTGAATTTGTGCAAGTATTGATTGTGAAGATGTAACGATTTTTGATAGATCGTAGAATTACTCAGCAGTTTGTAAGTCATTTCAATGTTGTAAGTACTGTTTTTGTCACAATGGGAAGTCAGTTACTAATGGTTACATTTGGGAATTAAAAGAGCAGTTATTTTGTGTAAAAATAATTTTTTATGCAGGAAGAATCTTGAAAAAAGCTTTATCGATTTTATTGCAGTATTTTCTTCTGCTCTCTTCCTCGCTATTGATACACTTGGCGACATAACTATGCAACTTGAGAAGAACCACGACCGTAAACAGGTTTTAACGCTATCAAATATGACCATCCAGAAGCCGTATGTTAAAAAATAGAAACTGTCGGCATGACAAGGAAGACTAACGAAAGAGAGTTGTTCCCCAGTGAGCATATATTCATTGAAACTCTTGAGGCGTATGTAGGCGCACTAGCGCCTCTGTTATATGAAATCATTGAAGCAGGACACAGAATTTGTAGTTGGTGTACTAATCCTTTAAACGTTGAGAATCCTTGCCTCGAAAGTCGCTCTGAAGCTAGTGCCTGTTTATTATGAGGTTGCAGTTTCTGTCATTTCCCAAAAAAAATCCCAATTGTCGCAGCTAACTTTTTTCGCTTGATCCCTGAAATCTGACTGGCAGTTTGTTAGTCAGGATGTTTTTGAAGCCGGTTGATGACCACAGACTGGAACTCTGTAATCCGAGATGGGTTTCCAACTATTCATTTCAAGCGCAATAGTTCATGGCCATAGAAAGTCATCTAGGCATCGTGGTCATATGAACGGGTAACGTCGCTGATTCAACTGTTCCTTCATACTTTAAGAGACTAGTAAGCTCCAGCGAACTGTCGTGCATTTCAAAATATGAATTATCGCTGCAATGCAGAAGGTTTAAGAACGATCACGTGTGCTGTGTATACAAAGCAAACAACCACAGGGATTCAATACAACAGAAGTCATCTGCTATGACATGATGACATAATCACACTAAAAATTATGCTGTATAAGAATTAACTATACAGGGTGATAGACGTACCAGGTAGGTGAAATTAGCACTTTGCTTGAGCGAATTATGTAACATCGAGCAATAATATCATTGTCATATATAGATGGGTTAGGTTGTGGCTTCACATCAATGTGGTGCGGTGAAGAAATTCTAAGCCACCGGCTCCCTGGTTGTTGATGGGGAAGGACATAGAGGCTAGCTACAAATACTCAATCAGCAGTACCAAACGAAATGAGAAGTTCCCCTTGGTAAGGAACAGTGCTCGAGAGCCACCCTTCCACGGGGTTCGGTGAAGACATTGGCAGCTGGATGTGTAATTTGAATGTATGCAGGTTTAGATATACATATTCACTCGATTACTTCAGTAACATGGTGTGTAGAAGATCTGTAACAGACACACAAATGGGAAGGACAAAATAAATTAAAATACTGTGGTTATTAGCACGCGCTGCAATCACTAGTACAGAAACTACCCTACAAGTAATGCGGCTGCAACTGAAAGACATAACATCACATTGTCATCAACACTAATATTACCACCATCTGTTTGATGTAAACTGACGGGTTAAAAATAAGGATGATGCCTTTCATACTAACCACGAGAAACACAAACAATGCCAGGTCGGTCTGGCAAGCAATATCGTGCACACAACACAACACCAATAATAACTTCTTGGTGCAAGTGAATCCTAGTTTTTCCTGCAAAATATTTCCGTGTAATGCAACTAAATCACAAATTATAAAAGAGAGGTTGGCAGATGGGTATCAAAATGGCTGTTTCACCAAAATCAGTTCGCCCCAGGCAGATTTTAAAGCCATTAAGTAGCAAGAGCCGCAGCATGTTCGACATAAGAAAGGAAAGGTGGGGGTGGGGATGCCAAAACATAGCCACCATTTTGACAAGGATAAGCAGTAGTATACGTTCTCATTGATCACAGATACCATTGCAACTGTTTCACAACTTGTTTATAGATACGATATAAGTATCCTTGTACATAATCTATCAAAGTAATCATCTTGTTCATTCATTCCATTTGCTGCAAATCCAGTTAATTCACTGCATATTACAACCAACAATCGTATCTGTGACTCTTCATATTTTCGCTTGCATTATCATTCCATCTATTTTGCAAACACAATAACAGGACTACCTCAAAAGTCTTGACTTACAAACACGTTTTGCACATAATATAAATTTCCTGGAATTAAGGCAAATGTGTGGTAGGGTAGCCAATTCCGTTTCCCGCCACCTTTTGTTCTTCCCCAGCTGATGCCTGGAACCCATTTTCCTTTTCGGTTCGGTTTCAGATTGACGGCAGAGAACCAATGGTTAAGGTTTGGGTTTTCAAGCAAATGGGTCGTGGGTTCGAATCCCCTCAGCTCTCTTAGTGAAAAAAGGCAAGCTATTTTGGTTATGCTTCTCTCGTGATAAAAATTTAATAATTGCTGTGTCTGCTGAGTACTTTTACATATATTCATACATATATAATTCTTAAAGAGAAGAATATTACCGCAGTAGCTTGCAATTTAAGGGTGCTGAGGGGATTTGAACCAACGACCTTATGATTACTAAATCAACACCTCAACCCATTAAACCATAGTTTTGTGCAGCAAAAAATGAATAAGAGGGGAAAAATTGTAAAAAGTGAAAAGAAAAACATAGTAACTTCACACCTTGTAGTTGCATGCACTTGGGTGGGATGAAAAGTTCTAACAAGAAAAGGAGCATTACGATCTTCTTCCAATAGTGGTTCCAATAGCACCATAATAAAACGTCAGATGCGACAGTGACGTTCTTCACTACGTAGTAAAGAACGCCTTAGATGCGACCTTCTACCAATAAAATCGATGTAAAAACGAGGTTAAAGTATGATGGATACCAAAATGAGCAAATGTAGTATAAAGGTACTGTAGAGACATGATTACTTTCATGACAAACATGTACTTGTTGAACAAATTGTAAATAACACTCTTGTATTACTTTAATATTTGTTTACTTAAGATGGGACAGTTGTCGTTCCCTTTTCTTGTTAGTAAAAACATCAGCATGATTTCTTAATTAGCGGATCAAATTGCATAGTCTTGTAGTCAAACTTTGAAGTCTAATCAAGGAGAATACAACGATAAAGGACAGTTAGAAATTTCATTATTATTCTCCTTGCGACATATCACAAAATATCAATTGATGACAACAAAACTAACCAGTGAAGAACTTTAAAAATCTACTTGCAGTCCCTTGACAAGAAACGGTGCCCCCTATTTGAAGTTGTTAAAGATTCCAAAATGGTTTTAAATTAAGCCATAGGTTATACATATTTTTTACAAGAACATTTGGAATGAAACTCTTAGATATTTGAAGAAAAAGCCCAGAAAGTAGTAACAATGTATACTTAATTTTCTATTTCTAAAATACAATATCTGGGTCACAAGTTGATTAGTAAAATCAAAAATGGCAGTAAAAGGACAAAACTTTCAGAATAACATCCGTATACCATTTCAGTCCACTAAATGTGGTATTTACGCAACTACAAGCTGTAAAATATTCTCATTATTAGTCCAATGAAACTTTCTGTTCTTAAGATGTTCATGCCTTTTAACTATTTTTAAGGCTTGCGTTGTTATAAACTATATTGTTATGCTAACTAAGAGTAGAAATCATAGGGAGTGCTTGTTGTTTTAATGTAATAAGAACATAGTGCTAAAGCATACCCATAATAGCTTTCATAGATTTGTGGTAAGCCAATGGCTGGTTCTCCAATCAAAAATTAAATGTCGTGCGTACATAAATGTACACTATATGAGTGAAGACAAAAAACTATAAACTCTCCATTCAACGCACCAAAATTACGCTAACGGTTCTAAACTGTGAGTAAAAGAGGTCAGAAGCTTCTCTTTATACATTGAAGAGTGGCCTGCAAACAAGCCCATAGATTTTAAAAAGTCTTTGGGCGAGTCTCATGCATCGCAAGATAGCCTCGAAACCTCACCATTGAGGTATAACTAGAAGTAGGTGAGAAAGGTAAAGAGAACTTCAATTCTTTAAAAGATAAGCCACATAAAGTTTAAAATTCAAACTACCAGCAATCTGCAAGCCATTTTGAAAGCCTATGCAGTATTCAATGTCCCATAGCCTCTAAGGTGACTGTATTGGCAGATTGCAACATGAATTACAAAAACAATTTTAACTTTCTTATCAAGTAAAATAAGTTTAGGGTCCAGTGATAACACCCTTTCACAAGTTTACGAAAAAAACCTGATCTCCATGTAAAGCTTGAGCTTCCTTGATAGCGGTGGGCTCTTGGAACACTGCACACCTACATTTTTCTTGACATGTCAAAGATCTTCTTTAATAACCGTAAATACCCTAAAATCGATGCTAGAGGTTAGGTAGGCAAAAAATCGACAAGCAACTCGACTGCGAACGATGAATTACTTATTTCAGTCTTTAGACCAGAATGTTTTAGACCTCGGAACAATTATACGCTAAATTGTCATCAAAATGACACACTGTTCGGTATTTGAAGATAACCGAAGGCATAACAGCTAACAGCTGAATTTTGACAGATGAAATCTCATACGTGAATAATAACCCGATGAGGAAGTTTGTCAACTTCTTTTCTCAGATCTCTCTCGAAGGCATAGTGGGCGATCATGTGATTATTATGTTCTAAGTGACGATGTCGCGTTTCAGTGGGAAAGAGAATCCAAATTTGTTTTTGAACACAGATAGATAGTTCGTAACAACCTTTCGAATTGTTAAGAAAACGGTACTTGAGTTCTCATGAGTGTGTAAGGAAATTATTCGTTTGTAAAGCAGTGCCGTAGCCAGACTATCTCTGTAGGGCATGCTTATTAGCTATGAGCATATTTTAGGGCATGCTTCATCAATAAACGTAGGGCATGCTTCACCAATAAACGTAATATTTGTGTAAGCCCTCCTGGGAAATCGGTGAACCCTTTTAAGTTTGGTGTGACATTTATCGATATGTCTCTGTATTTTAGAATCATTTTAGAATCATTTTGAGGGCCGTAACATGAAGGAACAAGACATGAACAGATCTAGGTGTGCAGATTTGATATCTTGGAAAAGATATATGGAGCAGGGTA
>JAAAKM020001920.1:0-14032 GCA_010016025.2 Alatinidae sp. Z8VKAUB7J3 | reverse complement strand
GATACCAACGGATCATTATGGGTGAGAATTATCTAGAATAGAATCCCTTAATTTTCACTCTTTTAAAGGAAGAACCGCACCTTTTTAAAAGCAGATCAAATTACGTAAAAATCTGTGATCGGAACAAAAATTTACTCTGGTTATTAAATTAAAATTTTTGTACGCTCTTCTGTTCAGTAATATGTCCCTACAGAGGTAAGGGTGTGGCAAAGCTCTCACAGTTATAGTGGAGGGTTAGTGGGAAAGCGTAAAAATTTGATGAACTCATGGTGATCATGTCTGGGTTCAAAGATTGTTTCCTAAAGTAAGAATCTTTAAAAATTGCGTGCACCTTAGCCACACACTTACTCGGGATAATTTCATTACTTTACAACTCACAAGTTACGATACTGTTATGGATATCCATTTCAACACTTTTTGTCGAGATTGCCAATTATTGGAGTTCTAACACCT
Source organism: Alatinidae sp. Z8VKAUB7J3 (assembly GCA_010016025.2). Classification (NCBI taxonomy): domain Eukaryota; kingdom Metazoa; phylum Cnidaria; class Cubozoa; order Carybdeida; family Alatinidae; species Alatinidae sp. Z8VKAUB7J3. The sequence goes on along the minus strand of JAAAKM020001920.1, from coordinate 13,579 downwards.
TTACATATCTTTCTATTATCATTGCCAAACAGAAAATTAAACCCCTCAATTATATCGGACTCGCGATAAACTTATTAATTAAGGTACTTATTCACATTATCTACCTTGGGTTAATAGTCTGGTTAGTGATATAAATTTACAATATATATTAAAGAGTTAGGATCACTACTAAGTTCGTAAGTAAAGCAAGTTAATCAGTGATTTATAACCCGTACTCCGCTGTAGACAAACGTATTTCTGCCCTTAACCTTTGGTTAAAGCGGCTAGCAATAATGTGAAAATCACTTTCACCAGGTGGCGTCTCCTGGCCGCAAAAATAATTTTGGTATACGTGATTAATATCATTTTTTGATTTTTGGTGTGTTTGACAATTGTAAGCAGACGTTTGTTGAGATTTGACGAAATATTATGCTAGACCGATATTCTTGATCTATCTGTCACGGAAATAGATCTAGAAGCCCCCAATGCCCAACCTGCGTGTTTTAGAAAACATCATCTTGAACTAGAACTGCCTCGAAACAGCATGATCTGTTACTCGTCGATACATTTTGGCTTTAAGGTGTTCCTGCTTTTCGAAACGACTAAACCTACAAATAAATATCAATTCGGATATATAGTCTTTTAAAAATTGTTCGCGTTTTGTTGATGAAAAGTTCGACAGTGATATATGCGACAGCACTATAATATATTCTTGTATATTTCCAGGGAAACCTTGGCTGATTGGATTGATATGTGCAGCAGTCATCCTCTTCATTGCGCTGCTTATTCTTATTGCTTGCTTGCTTAATCTCAAAAGGAACAATTCAAGGTAACCAAAGGTTGTTAATAATGTTTTCAAATGTTTTGTTTAATAGTCTACATATTGCTAAAGATTTACGTATCTGCTCATGATGTAGATCAATCTCATCTTATAACCTTGAAAAACTGTTTAACAAACGGCCTTCAAAGTCTGACCTGACCTTGAGAAACGGCTTTCTGTATAAATATAGGGAAGGCATTGCCTCAATTAGCCTCCTTGAGCTAGTTATATTATCATAGTTCTGTGATGACACGGAAGGCAACAAAGGATTTTAAGTAAAGAGTATTACAACTGTGAATAAAAGGAATACCGCAAAACTTCTTACTTTACCACTTTTCTCAACATCCGATCAAAATATAATAAGAGTTTTTGTTAGCACCAGTGTAAATTTCTGACGCAATATCTCAGTGTAGCCTCCCGATAAACGTTGGGGTAAATTTCCGACGCCCAACCCTATTTTGGTTGGGCCTCTCCCACCTCCAATGATTCTGTTACGAGCTACGGGGTGGGCGTAAATCATTGAAATACTGTTTATGTAAAAACGTTACCAAATGAAAGTAAGTTTAGCGCTATGTCGTTTATAGCAAAATAACCTGTTCAACATAAATCTAAAAATACCGTTCAAAGTTGGTTTCTTTACCTGCTATTTACTACACCATCACCTTTTCGAGCCATATAGATAAGGTGGGGCGTGCAAATTCACCCTACAAATGTTAGCTCAATTATGTTCTATTAGAGATGGTATTGTCACATAAATCCTTCTCCTAAACGAGAAGACCATCCTTGAAAACAAAGAAGCCGGTACTCTGTCGACCAATTTGTTTACAATTTACACCTTTTTCAACAACACGAGTGAAAGAAAACGCGTCGCTCTCGTGACCGATATTTTCTACGACGTGTTTTAGTCTTCCCGTTTCCTATAAATTCATAGTAAAAGCTTTCTCAAGTTCACTCCATACGATTTCTGTGATCAGTGTACGGCGAAAACGTTTAGCAGAACAAATCCGTTACTCAAAGCAATATTCAAATTTTGTACCACTGACAAACTTTTCACATAAATCCTTGAAAATAAACATTAGGTGTTTTACAAATGCACGGTTTCATTAACTGCAAAGTACAGTTACTGCTTACACGAAGGGGTCACCATTGCCAAAGATTACAAGCAATACTCATGATTCTGTGTTTGTGTATCTTCAAAATTATCACAAAAGCAAGCGAAAGTCATTTAAAACAAAGTATATAAAGGTATACTGTGGTTTCACCAAACTACCTTTATCTCGGAAAAAGAAAGCGTGAACGATACAAATAAAGTACTAAAAATCACTTCAGCAGGACCCAATTTCTTCCTGTTAACTATTTATTAGCCGTATTTCGTTTTAGGGAAACGTAATGTTCCAGATATGGGCAAAGCACAAAGATATGGTACCTATATCGGCTAACAAAAGAATAAATACACTTTGGAGATAAGTCCATTCTACAGTACCTGAAGAAGATGAACCATATGTGCCAAAGCGATGAAGAGAATTAGAAAAATCAGGTACTTTCGTATTCACAGACAAGAAGACGGGCAATTTGAACTGATAAAGTTTGAAAGCTGTATTTTTAGTAGATAACTTTTAAAAGCAGGTTAAGTTGATTTTAGCCTTTTGCAATCTTTGTTTCTCCCAAAAGAAGGCAGCTGCTGGCAGCATCGTTTCAGAACTATTGATCTGCTACTTGTGATCTTGTCAGGAAAATATCAGCAGATCAAAGACGTAATGTAATTCGGCACGCTGTATACGAGCACGCTTTTTATACTTAAGAAATACACCCATAAGAACTGCTAGGCTACTGCTTGACAATAAATATTTATAGTCTCATGAAGGGGACCAGAAAAACGATATACCAGCCTTCGAAATATTTTCACATTGGTAGTCGTTTAGTTCTATAAAGTCTATTTTTAAATAAGCAACTCAAATTTTGTTTTCTCCTTGGAGTTGCTAAGTTTGACCACCATTCCGTCTCTTAGAAATGCTCAGTTGCATAAACGTGTATTAAGTCATCTGAGAATCGTTGCATTAATAAGTTAAATGAAACCTGCTTTGACTTGTGAATCTTTATTTACAATTCCTTCAGACAGACAGTCTTTCACTTATCTGTATTATAAGCTTACTTTCTTTCTTAAACAAAGTCAAAATAAATGATAGTTCAATGTGTTTACTTGTTAACACAAAAAACGATTAAGGGATATTTTATACTCTTATTATGTTCGAGAAGAGAGGATTTGAAATGTCATTATTGAAAAGTACAATAGAGAAATAGAAATTATGTCACCATCGGGGACCGAACCAGAGACCCATAAGCCTAAGCGTTAAAGCTTAAACATTGGTTAGGGGTTCGATCATCGGTGGTGACATATTTTCTATTTCTCTAGTGTTCTTTTCAATACTGATATTTCAAACCCTCTCTTCTCGATGATACCTTCTAACTTTCAATGGTCTTTGGACAGCATGATGGCAGTACTTCCTTGGTAAAGGCACATGGAGCAGAGAGGCTGTTCTCCGATTGCGTTGAGCCGGATGCCGATGTCCATTGACGGATGATAGGGAGCTAATGTGGCTACTAGAGAAATAGGTTATGTTAACATCGGAGGTCACAAACATCAGTTGGCATCGCGCATGGCGGGAAAACGTAGGGCACATGTTCGGTCCCTGGTGGTGATATATTTTCTATTTCTCTACTGTTCTTATCAATATTATTATTCTCCAGAATATCTGCCTCATAAATGCCAGGACGATTTCTGAATTTTTCTAAAAACATAAGTATATCCTACAGCTTTCTGAAACATTTAAAAACTGTGATCATTACTGTATGGGACAAGTTTAAATATCTACAGACAAACTAATATTCGAGATGATCAGCGTGCAAGAACACGTTTCGTTTTAAATTACAGCTTTTCCACTCACTTAGACATAGTTAAAAAAAACAGGAAACAATTTGGGGAATATCTGGCATGACAAACTTGTGAGAACGTATTCAAAACACTTTCACAAGAAAAGCTCGTAGGAAGACCTTTCCAGGATTATTTAACCTCAAAATAACAAATCCCAGGGCTCACCAGGGCACTATTGGAATTCGAGAACTTTCTAGAACTTTCCAGAACACCCAAATGCACAGGGGATCAGTTATCCGTTGGAGTATTTTTTAAAGGGAAATCTACTACTGCTTCTAGTGTAAAAGTATGACAGCTTTGTCCTTCAGTCTCTGGTTGCCAAGTTTTGACTGGCATCTGGTTTCTTCTTGTCTCGCATTCTCTACTCCCTTTTACTAGAATCGTTCGGTACAATTAAAACGGGCAATTTTCCTCTTGCCTTTTCTTCAAATCAGAAATAAGAAGTCAAACGCACACTGGTTATCACCAATTGCTCAACTTTTCGTACATTTACATAGAAGCCAGTTATTGTTAAAGATGCTACCGGTCAAATCAGTCTGTAATTGATTGTTGGTGAACGCCATTCGAGCTAAGCCTCGTTTTGCGAGGGGATTGCAAAATCTTGACAAAGATGTTAACTCTCTCCCTGTAGTTACAACAGAACATACCAAGGTTCAAAAATACATATTGAGTTGACTTACACGATCATGTATCAAAATTAACAAAAAAATACTTTGCTTCAAAGTGAAACCAACATCATGTTTTTCTTTAAAATCTCTTTTTATTCATCAGATGTCTACACCTATTTCCATCCAACTTAAACTCGTACCAAAATTAGATTGTAAATTCGGTAGTCATTTCGCACGACATAAAACATACAACAGCAAATACATAGTAATAAACACTTATGCGGCATATACAAACCGGATAAATTACACAACTGTCCAATATACAAATTAATATACATATTATTAACTCCGGCATAATCACTTTCTTACTAGAAAAATATTACTTTCTCTTTTATCGCCAAGTAATCAAGGCCATGCAGTTACCCATCTTGAAACATCATATCGGCCCATTTAATGGAATAACAATACACGAAACACTTCCGGTATCCACTTCGCTGAGTGCTAAACTTGGTGCATTCTAAAGTCAATACTCTTGTCTCCATAACTCGATTCTGTATTAGAGCATTTCAGTTTCAGTTACCATATCCCTCTCTCTTTCCATTCGATACTAGAATTACAAGTGCGAAAAACTTTTAATGAGTGCAAACCTAGATTGATATTCGATATAAACCATGTGAGGCTGCTATTCCTCGAAGGGAGGCCTAATTCACAAGCAACAAAAGCCATAAAAATGATAAAATCACCATAAAAGCACCACACGGCTAAAGTCATAGACTCAGTGAGACGCCAATATTAAGAGGCCACGTGCTTTTGAGATCGTGTGTTTAAGATGAGCGTTCGATTTGCATGTAGAAGCAGCGAATCGACGTTGGAGGAGGAACATGCAACCCGCAACCAATGGAGACAGCAGAGATTTACAACTGCAGTACTTTGGGCAAGCAGTAAACCTCTCCATCTACGTAGTTTAAAGTTAGAATCAATTGGAAAGTCAAGCAACGGGGAACCGGCAACATCCGACATGGCACAACAAAAATCTATTAAAATTGTCAAGATGGCGAAGGAACGAACGCCATGGTGAAAGATGGTTTACGTGTGCGTACACCCCGCCCTTCATTGACGAAGAAGGAAAACGACAAGGCATTATCCCTTCATTCCAAATCTCTACCGCAAATAATGTTGGTTGCACTCTCGCCACAGTCTCACCACAGCATTGAACGCGGGGAAGTTAGCGGTGGGTAAATTCCTCCCAGAGAACTCTTTGGAACTTGCAGTCTGATAACGTTGTCAATTAAGCTCAACTCAGCCTCTCAGAAGAGCAAAGGATTTACTGGTGGTGGCGCTCTTACCTCCCACTTAGAAAGAGGGGCAAGCAAAAGGAAGTGAGAGATCAAAACTAACTCTCTCACTAACTAACTCTGACTTTCTTTAATTATTTTAAAATTAGAAAATCTGCATTTCAAAAGATATCCATGAAATCACAATCTTCAAATAAATCTGAGACAGTTACTTGTTTACTTCATACAAATGGTAACAAAACTATTTGACACCTTCCAAATTAGTATGAAGGCGGTTAAACTCTTACAATAATTTCCATTTTATATCTAATGATTCACATGCAACTGTTTATGTTAATGAATAATCTAATTTTTTAAGATTTTTATTCATTTGGTTGTTAAGGTTAGTAATCACACAATCAATCATGCAGAGAAAGTATGATTTGATGATTACGAGTAGCAATCATATTCTCTTCACATATATAAAAAACAAAGAAATTGCACGAACTCCCTTGTTTGGCCCGTCGCTCGCCAGCATGCGCAAGTAACCAAACACTTCAGTGCATGTTAGAGGTTCTCATATCCATGAATCGCAGGCTAGAATTGTAAGAGGGACGAATTTATCAATCTTGTTAACAGAGTGCTTAAGGTACTGATACGTTATATCTTACTATAACTTGTTACATGGCTGTTCTAAACAATGGTGCACATGTTTAAACCCTGCATGCGTCGCGGTATGGATATCATGCCAATAAGAAGATCCATAATACGCTTTCTGGGGTGTCGTGTTTTCACTGTCTTAGTGCTGTTCTCAAACTTTCTAGTTCAACTGTAAAAAACAACTACGGGTAAAACTGGTGCAATAACTACTATCACGTATATTTTAGTGCGTCCTTTCGGACCCAAATACACATCGTATGTTCTGACGTACGTCCACCTTCGTGAATACAAAGCCAGAGTTGCAATAACGACTCACAAGATAGACTACAACCTTAATACGTCATACATATTGTACATCATTAACGAGAAAGTTCGACGGAAAAAGGAGAGACAACAAATATAAAGTAATATATCGAACATTGTTTGTAAACGTATATAACAACAATTTATCTTTAATCTAAATGCAGCCGTCAAGTTACAAATAGTAAGCTCTGATGTTATGGCCCAAACATATGTGGCTCCGCAGAAACGTGTGCCTTCGTTTCTCGGCCATTTGGAAAGGAACGGGTGTGGTATCTCTTCTCATTGGTTACAGAATCTTCGCATAACCTGTGGGAGGCAGTCGTACTGGGCCCGTGAGCCAGCTTCCTGGTTTGTTTCTCTCCCCGGTCGCTTATATTGAAGAGCGTTTACCTTGGACATCCCATCCCAGCTACCCTACATTTATTGGTTAGACTCCTTAGTGGTTTTACAGTTTATCTGGGGTAGTTTCAAAACGAGGCCCACTGCTCAGCAGGGTGTCTTTGATTAAGGGATAACAAGCACGCGTAGATATTGCCAAGATAGTAAAATAAATAAGTTACATAACAACAAATGTGCCTTGCGATGAACATTCTCCAGCTGTTAAAAGGTCAATAGTGATCACTCCTCGGGGAACTGAACATGCATTGGTAATTCAATGGATTACCAAAAACACCCGGAAGAGTACGTCAGGTCGCACAACATGCTTCCAAGTATACGGTACACGGAAAAGCTTAGCAATATACCCTGTCTTTCCCTTGCCCGTGACGCACGCACTTTAGCTCATATTAAATCACACTCGAAGTATCAAACAGGATCACGGCAACAAAAAGGTCTCTAGTCTGTAGCTCTAGAAGGTTGTCAATTAATACTGGCATTCAAAGCGAGGATGCAGAACATTGATTTAATGCCAGATTGCAAGGGAAAAAAACATTCGCTTCCCTGTATTTTTAGATCTTGAATTCAATTTTATTGTCGTAAACTATCTAACAAGGTCATATAAAACACAAAGCAAGGGCGTGTATTCATGATGGCGCTATTATAGTCCGAATATTAAGAGCAGCAGAAAGTGCCAAATTGACTGAAATTAGAGAAAAAAAAGTTGGCCACGCTATCCCTCCACATTTTAGCGTACCCATATACTTATTGATGTAACAAAAAGCTTACCATTTGACCTGAAAAAGAGGCAATAAATAGTCTGAAAGCACAAGTAGCACAGTAGATGCTGAAAATTCACAGTTAGTTCCAACTGAGGTAAATACGGTACAACGGCTACGGTCAATTTCTGGCAAACTGTCGAGGTTTAGAGAATTTACGCCTCAATCTGTTGACAGTGCTCACTAGAGAAGAAAAGGGAAGTATCGGCTAATATCACGCTTTAAACATAAATTCATACTTACCATTCGTTGAACAACTAAAATTGTAACAATAGCTACCACAATCGATTCTGATAAGAAGCCAGATATGAGCGATGAAATACCCATCAGCGCTCCGTGGACCCTAAGAATATAACGCGATGACATGTTTTAGGCATAATGACAGTGGAATTGATAGCTAAAATACCAAAAGCGCACAGGAAGCACACTACAGGGAACACATAGGTTTTTTTGTTCTACTAACAAATACTTTACTATCTCAAGATGAAAAAAGACAAAATACTAGGTACCGCAAATTCCTGCTATTTATTTAGCCTTCCGTGTTTGCATACAGTATAGATTCTGTCTTACTCCTAACAATGCAAGCCTCTGTCAAGGCTGATGTACCAGTTTGCTTGCAGCTGTTGCTGTTAGCGTAATGTTTAAAATTTTATCCGCAATGCAAACAGTTGTATGCGTTACCACCATAAACTCACCCTCGGCTTATAAAAGATAAAAGGGCTTAACTTTTGTTGTACTTTTTTGTCAAAAACACTTCACTGGTCATTCTTCCATCAATGCATTGGTTAATTACTTCCTTATTTAGTCATTGGTTCGCTAACTAACTGATTCACTCATTCCTTCACTTCGTTATTTATACACCTATTCGTTTTGTCTTACTGCAGAAGTAATCCTCAGATCTGGTTGATGCAACAGCAGTATTAAAATGAACTTAGCCGCCTTCGGACAACCGCCATTGCCAGTGAAACATTATACCGCGTAATATCAAAACACAAAGCTGGGCCATTGAATTTTCGAGTTCAGTGCTGCACTTGCTTTTATACGTTCATTTTTTAACGTTTTTACTAAACACAAGGCAGCCACCCGCTTCCCCCTTCCCCCTACTACGTCTTTCGTTACTGTTACTGTTTTATACTAACATTGATAAATTGTTTAAAGATATTTTTCTTTTGTTATCATTTTTGCTATACAATATTTCAAAACCTGAAACGTGGAAGACGACTTTAAGCGCCATCACAGTCCAGTCGAGGCGGAAGTGGATTGGAACCTAACTGCATGCTTCTATGCAGCGACGTAGTCCACTTCACCTCAGCCCTAGCAATATATTCCATTCTAATGCTTTCGCATCCACTGCAGCTCTTGTTGGGCAACTAAACGCGCAGTTAGGGTTCCTTTAATGAGTAACTTCAACATCTTTTGAGCGCCTTCTTCGATCTTTCCTTGGGCAAAAGCTTGCATTATTAACGATTAAGTAAATAAAATGGTGCATGCACACACATAAATTTGCTCAAACACTTGCGGAAAATATTGTTGATAAACAACGCCTCCTTGACAAACATTGCAGTAATGGCCAAAAAAATAACAAGGCATATAGTGCTTCTATACAACTGATGATTCAACATGCTCCCCTTGGACTAACTTACCCTAGTCGTGGAAGGACATTGATCACGATAAAAATACAAATGATCCTAACTACGACTGTTGGATACAACCAAGACGTTTTTTGCCTTTTGATGAGGAGCGATGTACAAGCAGCTCTATTAATAACTACAGAAAAAAAGAAAAGAAAAACAAAACCTTTAAATATTTATGTGAACAATATCAAAGCCAGTGATTATTCTTTCGCTAGATGGGCTAGTACCTCTGCTGATTGCCTGGACCCCTGGGATAAGATTTAGTACCGTTTGTAATACAATAGGTGACAAAATCTCGTCTAAGCTTGATTAACTACCATATTATAATAATATTGCTTGTTTCGCGACTTACTGTTCTTCTAAGCTTCAGAGTTTCCCTCTCTACATCTTCCTTTTCTCTCAGTACGAGCTTTTAAAGTTAAGGCCCATGGGTACCACCATCGGTTATACAGTTACATTTGTTGTCCCTACCGTCACGCCCTTTCTTATCAGCACCCCCACTTTACATTCTCATTCTTACATTCTTTACATTTTTAAATTCTGAACAAATTGTTATTGCAAGTTTTGATATTAAATCACTTTTCACTAATGTACCTCTTAATGAAACCCTTAGTTTAATCATAGATTAGGTTTGCTCTTCTCTCCAAATTTTTCATGGTTTTTCACATCATCAATCTTCACATCTACCTAACATTGTTACTAAAGAGAATCAATTTTTCTTTAATAACATCCTTTACAAACAGATACATGGCGTTGCGACCGGGTACCCCGGCGCCCCTTTACTTGCCACTATACTCCTGGCTCATCTTGAACGCATGGAGAATTGCCCGGTTGGTTTACGTGCCCTTTGGTACAGAAGATACTTTGATGATTGTTTTTTGTTATTCTTATCTCCCTCACCTGTCCAACTATTCTTAGATGACCTTAATTTATAGAACCAGATTATTCAATTAGCAATAAAGTTTGAACGTAATAAGCAACTACCGTTTCTTGATACTATTTTGCTTTTATAAGGGTCTTTTCATACTGCTGTGTATCGCAAACCCTATTTTACAGTCCTATTTTACATAGCTTTCCATCCTGACAAACCGCGGTATAGCACTGAGTACAAGAGGCAAAATGTACAAGTTGCATTGCGAAGTGTACTCCTGTACGGCAGTGAAACATGGCCGCTAATTAGTGCAGACACAGCCCGATTGGTCAGAAATGACAATCGTATGGTGAGGTGGATCTGTTCAGCTAAGCTGGCTGATAGAAGACCTATGACAGAGCTGAGACAACTACTCGGGATCCCAGCAATCAAGGAGGTGTGCAGAACTAACCGACTGCGATGGTTTGGGCATCTGGAACGCATGGATACCAACAGATGGCCTAAGAAAGTGATCGACTTTCAGGTCGAGGGTAGAAACCCACGCGGTCGCCCTAAGAAGCGTTGGATGGACTGTATCCAGGATAATATGCGTGCAATGGGACTCAGGCCTGCCCTAGTCTAAGACGAAGACAAGTGCAGGCAGGCTATTCGACCCCACCGAGAGAAGGGAACCTTCCCTTTTCTCGGTGGGGGTCGAATAGACTGCCAGAAGGAGTGCCGGTCCCACCCCTACTGTAGGGAACGCAGGACGTTAAACAGAAGATGATGATGATGATGATGATGATGATGATTTTGATGATGATGATGATGATGAAGATGATGATGATGATGATGATGATGATGATGATGATGATGATGATGATGATGATGATGATGATGATGATGATGATATTTACGCGCTTTTCTTCCAATGGAATACAATAATAGTCTTATTTTCACATTAGTCAATCATACTTTTAACATTTGTTCTACGTCTGCGTCCTGTCACGAAGAGCTTAGTAACTACGTACCACGCTCGTAAAAAATGGCTATTCTCTTATTAATTCTTGTTTAAGTACAATGAATCCTAATTTTTTTTCCTAAATCCCCTAAACATTCTTTAGCTACTAAATTTAATATTACTTTTGTTTTACCATTTACAGGGCTTCACTCACTTATGCTTCGTACACAACTCAATAAACTCATTTTTCCTGCTTATCCTGGAGTTAACAATCGTTTCATCTTCCACTCCTCTTTTCGTGGATCACGAAACCCTCCTCCTCACTCCTCACTTCTTCTCTGCCTCTGACTTCACATTTCTCGCCTCAGATGCTTCAGCATTCAAGCTCTTGGTCAAAGAAAGTCTTCTTTTATATAAACACACCAATTCATATAATGTAAACAAAAGTTCAACTCCCCTCTCCCTTTTTTAGTATGTCTCTTGTTAGTTGTTAATGTATCCTATTGATTATATTGTGGTCTTAGCCCAGCGTGTTTTATGAAGTGCACTTCATGATTTGACGATCGTCGTAGAATACACGGAAAGCTCATCAAATAATGTTTAGTAACTGTGTTTCATCTACACGCCTGGAATATTAAGAACGCCAGTTGTCATTTCATTCAATGTAAGAGAGATAATGCTGTATCGCAAGTAATTTTACGACGGCCATATTCGCAATTTGTTGAAAGTCCTCTTCCCCGGCAACAGTCATTACTGAGAATGCGTCGTTAAATATTGTAGCTTTTTCCTTTGCTGGCTCTGAATCCTGTACCTTTCTTCCGATGTTTGTCAATCACTTACGGCGAGGTACCTCCTTGGCAATCTCTTAATTCCATAATGCGCTAAATTCTCGCGTTTGCAAGGGCTACCTACCCCAATGCACTTTCATACACCAAAATCACAGCAAATTTGTTAAAAAGAATACAATAACATGCGATGGTCTATATGCATTTGCAAGTGACTCCCTGGATACTCAATACAGGCGTTTGCTGCTGTTAAGCGTTTAGAGAGTTGAGTTACACGCACATATGCTAATCAAAGGACCATGAAATTTATTCTTGCTACACTCCAATTGCAACGAGCCTCTAGAGCGCTGGTGAGTGAATAGGTAAGTGAAGCTTCACCGAAAAAAAGCTTACTCACTTCACTCCATACGATTGCTGTGATGAGTGTATGGCGAAAACGTTTTGCAAAATGAATCCGTTACTCAACGCAATATTCAAATTTTGTACCACTAACTAACCTTTCAAATAACAGAAGGCGTGAAAAGTGAGTATAGGAGGCAAATAAGACAAGATACAAGACTATATAAGTTACCGACTCAACAGATAAGCTAAAAATGGCACAAGTGAATCAACGATGGGACATGTAAAGGGGCAAAGGCAGCAGGTTTGGTATGTGGGCGCGGCATCCAGAAAATAAGCACATCTTATACAGCAAGAATGCAACATATCGTACTGTGTGCAAGAAAGTTATTAAAGTTGATTAATTACGACTTTCTACTTACCTGGAAATGGAAAGAATACAAATACATGAAGAACTGGAATACAAGCCCGAATAACATCTTCTTTTAAATTGCTGACTGTGGCTAAAATGTAATCTGCAACACCAGGAATGACGAATAAAATGACCATGATCTGCAAAGAAACGTCGCATACCAAGTTCAAAAAATGGAATTCAGTTATATTTGTACAAACTAATATTTACCTCTAGCAAATGATCAACAATTTTCTAATAAGAAGACATTATCTATCTATATCTTTCTTTTAAAAGAGAGAAATTTCCAGGGAATCATGTCGAAAATGGTTTAAAATCGAGCTTACTATACGATTGTAACCAGTACAGTGGAAGTTGTATAAATATAGTGCATTAAGCTTTTTCCGTTGCTTGTATATTGCAGATGCAGAGATGGAATATAACAATAACCGCCTAATTATACATGTACCGCGGCAATACCAGGTTTTACACTTGTAGATATCCCTCCATGCGCACAGTAACAGTTTATTCATTTCTCTGTCACAATGTTGTGATCACTAATTAAGTTCAAGTTCGTGTGAAAATATATTTAAATAATGCTTGCTGACGGAACTTTTGTTGTTATTATTATATACATTTTTCTTTTGTATGCATGTTAAATACAATTACTCACCAGGAGACACCCAGTCTCCTAAGGCAAGCAAAGGGTTTGAGATACATTTCCACCGCAGACGAGTTTAATAAATATTAGTATAAAAAACAATATAAAAATAAATTTGGTATAAAAATAAGTTCTCTGTTACAAAAAAAATATCAATTATTATCAGCGGTAGGGTTTAAATAGAAAGTGCTTTTCGTAGAATGTGTGCAGTGCTAGTTAGTACGATTT
>JAAAKM020001919.1:1823-14035 GCA_010016025.2 Alatinidae sp. Z8VKAUB7J3 | reverse complement strand
ATCAACCCCCTGGGTCAATTGCCCGTATTGGATGACGATGGCCTGATTTTAAGGGATGCTCAAGCCATTCTGGTTTATCTCGCCGCTCAATACGATCGTTCAGGAAAATGGTATCCGCTTAATGATGCCGATAAATTAGGCCAGATCTCCATGTGGCTGGCCTTTGCCGATGCCATTACCGGGACAGTCGCCGCCGCTCGCCTGCACGATGCCATGTACTTTCCGGCTGATGTGGAAAAATGCCGGGAAGGCGCCCACCGGTTATTCCGTATTTTTGACGAGCACCTGTGGTTTGCTGAACAGCAGGGCAATTTGTGGGTCTGTCCTGGGGATCAACCCACCATTGCCGACATCGCCTGCTTCCCCTATGTTCAACTATCAGACGAAGGGGGTATTTCCCGTCGAGATTACCCCGCCATACGCCGTTGGTGTGATCGCGTCATGCGCTTGCCAGACTTTAAACCCATGGCGGGTATGTGTCCGCTGCCCCTAATGCCGGTGGAGTCCGTCAAGTCTTAAAAGAGCAGCGCCCAAACAATATGGCGACAGTCAGAGGAGGGCGCCAATAGATTTGCCGGTTACTGTCTAGTCAGGCGGCTGTGGCTTCTGCCTGAACCGAGTCATTGACTCCCAGACGACGGGCAACAATCACCAAAGGAATAAGCCCGACCATCATGCCCACAAATGAAACCCAGCCCAGCATCTCAAGACCGCCGGCATCCACAAGCCATCCGCCGATTACCGGGCCAAGGATGCTGCCCAGTAATTGGAAACCCGCGGCAATAGACGCCCAGCGGCCCCATTTATCAAGGGCTGCCGATGTGCCCACCAGGAAGGAAACCGTAAAAAGAAAGGAAATGCCATTGAGCATCATGCCGACAATAAACACGACAGGCGTATGAACAAGGCACATGATCAACCAGCTTCCACCGAGAACGGTAATCGTTAATATAGTGGGTAAAACCCGGCCAAACCGGGTGCCGACCCAGGCAGATAACAGTGCCCCTAAAACACCTACAAGCGATGAAGCACCGATGGTAGAGCCTACCTGCTCAATACTCAGGCCGCTGGCGGTGCCGATGGTAGCGCCGAATATCCATCCTGCGTTTTTGAAGGTCAGCGCCGTCACAAATCCAAGGACAAACAGGACGCCCAAGCCCTTGGATGGCAGTGCATCTTTGGTCTTGTTTTCTGAAACCCTATGAATATCAACGGGCAACAGGCACAGTAACGGCAACATTAAGCCATCAATTGCAGCCATCAGGCCAAAGACACCTGCACTGCCGAAACTCTTATAGCTGTAGCCGGCAGCCGTTATTGCCGTTGACATAACAATGGCAACCATAAAATTAATGGTGCCGAATTTTCTCTCCGGATCGTTGTATTTGGATATGGCGGCTGCACCACTGACGATAGCCATGCCTGTGCCCACCCCCGCCATTAACCGGACAATGAACAAATAATCGTGATCAATGGAAATCACACAGAGCACATTGGCAGTGAGCGCAATCAGACAGCCGGTCAGGGCCAAAGCACGTTTTGATACGCGGTGGATGACGGTTCCAAGGAGGATGGATATGGCGCCTATGCCGGCAAACTCCGTTGAGATCAGGGCGCCTATACTACTCGACGACAAACCCAGATCAGCCACAAGCGCTTCAAACAGGATTGGTGTCGTTGTATAGATAACATAACCCACAACCCAGGCGCCCAGGCAGCCGAAGATTGCTCTCCACTCTGAGCCGTCATAGCCCAATCGAGTTGATTTTGTATTCACTACCTACCCCTTTTTTGAGAGTTAAAGCGCCTTTTTAACAGGCCATTTGCCAGGAAAGAAATTGATTTAAGGATTCTAATCAATAGCCCTTTAGGCAATGAACATATTTATCGCATTTAAAGAAACAGAACCGGATGTATGAAAGCACACTATCATACATCCGGCATCCAAACGGTCAGTTGTCTGGTTCGGTTAATTGACCATTGATTTGAATTGATCCATTTTCTTGAGGTTATAGGTGCTGTGAGGTAGCTCCCGGAAACGCTCGGCAAGCTGTTGTTCCGCCACAGCTTTATTGCCTGCACGCAAGCTGGCTTCCAGTACAGTTCGATCAACAAGATCACGTTGAGCGTGGCTGCCTCCCAGTCGATAAACCTGACTCTGAATAGGCAGTATTTCTTCAATGACCGCGCTGTAGTTACCCTGGCCGAAGTACTGCAACCCCTTACACACAGGTAACCCGACTTCCTTCATGATTTTATAGCCCGTCATTTTTGCATTGACGTTGTCTGCCAGGTAAGACTCAATGCCTGTAATTAGTCGTTGTGCATCCGCCTCATCGCCATTGGCAACGAGTGCTGCCATCGCATGCATATCGTTAAAGGCGTGATAGGACTGAAAGGCCTTTTCCTTCCAGGTTGTGGCCAGCACGTTCAAGCGATCGCCCACATCAACACCTTCCAGGTAAAGCCTCCACAGGGCGGATGAACCATCGATCATGGCCGGAATAATCGGAGGCGTCTGTTCGCTAAAAATGAAATTGTCATACCGATTGACAACGGCATCCATATTTTCTTGCTCAAGCTTAAACAAGATATCATGTATGGCGTTGTGAGAAGCAAAAAAGTTGTCTTTGCTCCAGTAGTCAAAATACTGGTCCATAAACCTGCTGCCCTGATCAACCTTGCCCTGCATTTCCAAGGCGTGGGCAGCACCATGTATTCCCCATACCACACGAGGGTTAAGCTCTACCGCCAGGTAGCCGACTTCCTCCGCTTTTTCATATTGGCGGGACTCTTCCAACGCAAAAGCGTAGAACCCGAGCAGGAAGCTATACAGAGGGTGAGACTTATCCCACTTGTCCAAAATACGATCATAGGTCGCGCAGGTCGATTGCGGATCTCCCAGAAAAACTTCCATCGTGTTTTTGACCCATAATGCCAGTGCATCGTGGGGATATTGCGTCAGCAGGTCTTCGAATATTGCCAGTGTGTTTAACCAGTCTCCGCCGAGCCAGGTTGATAAAGCTTCAATATGCAGCTTTTCACGGGCATTGATTGAAAGGCCTTTCTTGATCTGATCGTTTATGGCGTCCAAATGCGCTCTGGATACCCCAATGGCATCCGTATCCGTGAAAATCATGAAGATATAGCCCTTTATCAGATGCCCGAGCACAAATTCAGGATCTTCACTGATGGCCTGGTCCAGCATTTTGCATGGATCCTGTGCACAGGAAAGGCCGAGTATTGCATCATCGTAACACTTGATAGACGCTTCCGATGAAACTGTTAAACTGAGTCCACATAAATCACTCGCAATCACTATTTCTCTCCGTCTGACCGTTGATGCTTAATGCATAAGCAGAAAGGTACGCTGCATATCACCGGGTAAACCAGCCACCCTATCGGAGCGGGATCGGGCAGGTCAATATATGTGCTAACCAGGCTCTGTACCGCCGTCATTTCTAATAGGTAAATATGAAGTAGGTGTCATACTAGCTTTGGCGCCCGCGTTTCCATAGATCCAGTTCCTTATATCCGGCAGACCCGGCTGGCTCTATAATTTAATCGAGCTTGTATTAAGCTATTTATCGCTAAATAAAAAAGCGACGTTAATATGCGTTTCCATGGTAGGGCATTGGCAGTCAAAGCTACCTAGGTAAGACGCAGTTCTATAACCTAATATATCTTATTTTTGGAGAAGCGCATGAGGCTTTATTCTCATCCTGGTACCTGCTCGACCTCTGTCCACATTATCCTGAACGAGGTCGGCGCTGACTTTGAATTGATTAGTTTCGAGTTTGGCGAGCCCAACCTTCCTGACGGCCGAAAATATACCGACATCAACCCCAAGGGCGTTGTGCCGGCGCTGGAGCTGGACAATGGGGAGATTATTACTGAAACCGGCGTGGTACTCCAGTATGTTGCTGATCAGTTTCCTGAATCGGGTGTTGCGCCCGCTAACGGTACCTTTGAGCGCGTGCGCATGCAGGAATGGCTGTCCTACCTGAGCGAAGTCCATGGTGCTATGGGGGTATTTTTTAATCCCGACCTCACCGGTGCTATGCGGGATCATGCCGAGAACCGCCTTGAAGTCAGGTTGACCTTCCTTGACAACCACTTCGAGCATGAGGATTACCTGTTTGGCGGCAGTTTCAGTATCGCGGACGCTTACTTGCATCTCATCTTGTACTGGTCGGATCTGGTCGAGAAGGATATCTCTCAACACGCTAATCTGGCCGCGTTCCGTCGTCGTGTTTCCGAACGGGCTTCTGTGCAGGCTGCGTTCGCGACCAAGGAATAGCGCTTAATAACGCGTTTTATTGCATTTTTCCGGCCAATCCGGTTCGGGCGTTTTAATTATTATTGAGGCCCTTTGGAACGCTTGCCGGGAAAAGCCCGGTTGAGCCGGAAATAAGGGCCTTTAAGCGGTAGATCCAGTTGCTTGTAATTGAGTGCGGTACTGGCTCCATCGAGGGGTGATGGTTACGCGCTATCATAGGACATGCTTCAATCGGTTTACCGGCCTCTTCGGCGTGCCGCATGATGAAGCGGGTAGATTGTCATCAAGATCCTAAAAATAACCTGGTAGGGCGGCAACCGGGTTTGCATGCAATGTCGAAAATGAATGATTCATATTTAACGAAAGCAAGTAAATTCGGATTGTCATAATATTCTAGTTCTGGGAGTCATAGCTATGAAATTTATTTATAGTCAAATGCCGCGATATGCGACGATTTTAGGCGTTTCAGCCCTGTGTTCAGGGGTTCAGTTTGCTCACTCGAATGCGAATAATGGCATAGAGGAAATAATTGTTACTGCGCAAAAGCGAGAGCAAAATTTGCAGGATGTTCCAATGTCCATTACTGCGATGGGGGCAGAGGAGATCAAACAATTGGGACTCACCGATAGTGGCGATATCGCCAACCATACGCCTGGCCTGAACTGGGGCGGAACAGCCGGAAAAAGCCGGCCGGTAATATTCCTGCGCGGTGTGGGTAATTCCGATTTCCAGTCTGCCGCAAACAGTCCTGTCGCTATATACCAGGATGGCACCTATCAGGGCAACAGCTTTGGTATTTCTTCACTGTTAATGGATTTGGAGAGAGTAGAAGTGTTGCGGGGGCCTCAGGGCACGCTCTGGGGGAAAAACACGACTGCCGGTCTGCTTAACTTTGTGCCTAAGAAGGCAGTGGTCGGCGAAGCCGCAAATGGGGTGGTTTCTCTCGGTTATGCCCAATTTGATAGTTATGACATTGAAGGTGCTCTGGGATTGCCTCTCGGCGAAAAAGCGGCGGCACGCGTGGCGATAGCCCACAATTCCACCGACGGGGCTTTTGATTCGAATGGTCCTGTCAGCGGTGATCTGGGCGGTTGGGAATGGAGCGCTATACGCGCCAATCTGGTGTTTGAGCCCACCGAACAATTGAGTGTAGATGCTACCGTGACCTACAGCGACCTGGACGGTGAGCCCAGACCGTCAAAATCCCTGGGAACGCTTGATCCGGCCAACCCCCTTACATTTATCCCAACACCGCCTTTTGCGCTCCAGAATGCCTGTCCGCATGCCAACTCCGGCCGTCTAGGCACAGCATGTTCGGATTCCTTTGGGTTTGTCAGTTCTTCCGACCCCCACGAGTCGAGTCCGGAAGCAAGAGGGCAGGAGGATGTGGAAAACCTTTCCGCTGATATCAAAATCAGCTATGACTTTGGCTCCATGACCCTAAAATCGACCACTGCTGTTAACAGCAGTGAACGGCTGATGTTTCAGGAGTCTGACGGCAGTCCCAGCCCGTTACTGGAAGCCAGCACGTTGGACGATTTTGAATCCTTCAGCCAGGAATTCCTGCTTTCCGGGGAGGTGGGTGACAATCTGTTCTGGGTGGCCGGTCTCTATCACTATAACGATGAGCTGGATGTCTACCAGCAGTTTTCGCTGCGTTCCATTGATTCGGGACAGGTCGCAAGATTCAAGACTGATTCCGAAAATAACGGCATATTCGGGGAGATCACCTTTGGCCTTACGGACAAACTGGAGTTAACTACCGGGCTACGTTGGACTCGCGACGAACGCAGTGCAGGCGGCCGGGTATACTTCCACCCCATTTTACCCAATACCTTTAACTCGCCGGCCTTTACGGAGGAGAACCTGTTTTTTGAATCCGCTGTCTTTCCGGATGCCGAGCAGGAGTGGGAAGAATTCAGCGGCCGCCTAAGCCTTACCTACAAGCTGGAAAATACTACCCTGTGGGGTACGCTGGCCCGCGGGTTTAAGGGCGGCGATATTAATAGCGGAGCGCAACAGTCTGCCGCTGTCGGCGCGGATATTATCAGTGATCCGGAGTTTGTCACCAGCCTGGAAGTCGGCGCAAAGGGCGTATTGCTTGAGAATAGCTTCCAGTACGATGTCTCGGCCTACTATTACCAGTACGATGATAAACAAGTCTTCACCGCAGTTGTTCCGCCCGGTACCTTTATCCCGGTGAACATTCTGTCAAACGCGGCAGAACTGACGATCTATGGTGTAGATGGCGAGCTGACATGGTTGGCTTCAAGCCAGCTGAGATTCGACTTTGGTTTTGCCTACGTAAACTCCGAATTTGATGGCTACGCAAATCCGTTGACAGGTGCGCCGGACGAGCGATTCGTAGGTAATACCACCGCTTACACCCCCGAAATTAGTTTCGACGTGATTGTCAGTTATGACATTCCGCTGGACAGTGGCGCCAGGATCAATATCCAGGCGGATGCGGTGTACTCGGATGATTTGTTTTTCGGCAACATTAATGATGACTTCGTTGGCCAGGAAAGCTATTGGTTAGCGGGCACCAGCATTGGCTTTGTAACAGCCGATGAGGACTGGAACGCCAGCGTTTGGGTAAAAAACCTAACTGACGAAGAATACGCCGTGGGCGGATTTGAATTCCTCGATTTGGGTGGTACCTACTACCACTTCGCCGGGGACCCGAGGACTATCGGGGTCAGTGTCAGCTACAATTTTTGATCTTGGGTTAAAATAAGATATTGCCCTGTTCAGGCGACTAAAAAAGTCTGAACAGGGCTTCGATATCAGTGCAGCCAGTTAGCTTGACTTTAGGAGGTCCTGGCGGCTTACGGGCGTTGGGTAACATCCAAATAACTATTCATCGGCTTTTTAGGGAAGTGTTGTATGCAGTTCGTGAATTCCCTTTGTAGCCGCAGCCTGAACGGCGTTATAGTTTAACGGTGGTATAGGGTGGCGGCGATCGGGTAATCTCCGCCAATTCAGTTCTGCAGCACTCGATAAATGTGCTGAGTTTACGGTTGTTGCGGTGTTGTTCTGGATAGAGCGCATAGAGCGGAATTCCGGTTGATTTCCAGGGTTTCAGGACAGGCGACAGCAACTGGTCTCTGACTTCGTGATGAACAAAAAACTCCGGCAAAAAGGATAAGCCGAGCCCATCCACCGCGAAAAATTTGGATAGCCAGTAACTATCGGCCACAACCGCTGAGCCGGGGTCGATATCTGCGCTCTGCTTTTTATTATTCAGTCCCCAGTGCTCCGTTTTACCATTGATAATGGTGGTAATGAGACGATGGTTTGTTAAATCCCTTGGGCTGGCAGGCGTTCCTGAACGCTCCAGATAATCCGGACTGGCATACAGTCGGTAAGTAAATTTCCCCAACAGCTGGCCAACCATTATTGGATCGGGCGGTGTGCCTAAATAAATGTAGCAGTCGACCTCCGGTTCAGGTTCAAATTGTTTTTTGCCGGCGCGGACCGAAACGTCGAATACCACCGACGGATGGTTTTCTTTCATGCGTATTATAAAGGGACAAATAAGCGACGACCCAAACTCGGCGCCATTGGATATGTTCAGTTTACCGCTAACGTGGGTTTCCCGGTTCTGCGCCAGGTTGCAGGCGTTATCTCTGGCGGAGATGATCGCCTGGCAATTGTGCAGGAATTCATGCCCTGTTTCCGATAATTCCAGCTTTTGCGGCGACCGATGAAACAGCATGACGCCCAATTGGTTTTCCAGCCGCTTTATTTGATCGCTGAGTGTCGCTTTCGCTATGCCGTATTTTCTGGATGCGGTCGACAATGCCCCTGCATGAGCCACATGAATGAAAGACTCAATATCCTTTAGTTCTATTTTTGAGTTCATGCGAGGCCGTTTATAAATAATCTTATGTGCATCGTTCGGATATCCGAACAGTTGGTTTCGATTTTATGCCTATGCAGGCTGATATTCAATAGTTAACATAAGTGTCAATAAATGGCGCGTGGTTATTGGACGGTACAGCGCAAAGCTTATCTGCCGCCACTGGAACTTTTCAGTCTGCAGGACCTTTGTCAATTTGAATCTGTGACAGGAGTTTATTTTGGAATATCGAAATCTCGATCGCAAAGCCTGGTACCCGGTTTCCTCAAGTGCGGGGCTATCAGCCGGGAGTGTGATGGCCGTGGAATTGTTGGGTGAAGAGGTGGCTTTATGGCGCGCCGACGATCAAAGCATCCACGCCTGGGTCGACCGCTGCCCCCATCGCGGTATGCGGCTTAGCAAGGGCTTTGTCCGCGATAACAGCCTGAATTGCCTCTACCATGGTTGGCAATTCGGTACGGATGCCGGGTGTAAACGTATCCCCGCGCAACCCGATATGAAAGTGCACGATGCGGTTTGTGCTTCAAGCTATAGCGCCTGCGATGCCGGCGGTTTGATTTGGGTGTCCCTGGATAAGGAAGCTGATGGGGAGCCTGGGCTGGACGTTAACGGCTCTTTTTGCCGCAGTATAGCGATGGATGCCGGTATCGATTTTGTTGTAGAAAAATTGTGTGCGGTGATTTTTCCCTTGCCGGGCATGAGTCCGCGTCCCGATGAGGGGGTTACACTGGCACACGCTACTGTTTCAGTGACTGAGTCGAAGGATGAGTCATGCCGGCAATCCTCCTGGTCGGCCGGCCCTAAGGAAAGTGTTGGGGAAATTAATAGCGAATCTTTGGGCGACGTGGAATACCTTTCCGTATGTGGAAACCACGGTATCTGTGTTTCTGCAAAACCATCAGGTGACAACCCGCCGAGCGGAGGTGAAATAGAATTAGACTTCTATCTTCAGCCTGTTGACGAGCACAAAACTCAGTTGCATCTGCTGATTCATGCCGACGATTCCGCGTATCCCCGCAGCGATTTAAACAGCCACTTTTCACAGTGGTTACAGCGGTTGCGCTGGTTTGTCGAAAATACCGATGGGGCCGCGGATAAAAGCTACGGGGCATGGGCTGCCTGTTAACTGACTTTAGGAAACTGTTATGTTGAATCAAATAGAAAGTGTCATGTTGGACGATTGGTATGTGGTGGCCTGTGCACAACAGGTGACACCGAACAATCCCCGTAATACCCTGCTTTTCGGCCAGGAAATCCTGGTAAAGGTTAATGCGGAGGGAAACGGGTTTGCTGTGTCCGCTATGCAGGGCGATGAAGTGGAGCGAGCTTTGCCGGTGAAGGAACGATACGGACATATCTGGACCACCCTGGGACAGCCTAAGAAGGATATATTCGCCATTGCAGAGACGGAGGAGCCAGGGCGGAGATTCGCAGCCGGTGGCGCGGTCACCGTAAAATCCTCTGCGCTAAGGGCAGTAGATAATTTTCTTGATCAAGCGCATTTTCCCTATGTGCACAC
This sequence comes from Alatinidae sp. Z8VKAUB7J3, assembly GCA_010016025.2. Taxonomy (NCBI): domain Eukaryota; kingdom Metazoa; phylum Cnidaria; class Cubozoa; order Carybdeida; family Alatinidae; species Alatinidae sp. Z8VKAUB7J3. Next base: position 4,375 of record JAAAKM020001919.1, on the reverse strand, counting down.
CAACCTTCTGGGAGCCGAACCGGATACGGAAGTACAAAAGTGCCGGGTCGAGGAACGCGAAGATGGGGAAGAAATCTGGGCATTGGATTATCACTTTTACCAGCCTGCGGCATCTGCCGTATCGAAGCAGGGCCAGTTGATCAAATATCATTACCGGGTGCCCAATCCCTCCAATTGCGTGCTTTATAAAACCTGTGTCGAAAAGCCCGGGGAGATGGATGTGATCGGCCTCTTTATTCAGCCGAAGGAAGAGGGGGTTTGCGATGTGTATCCATACCTTTACATGTATGATTCCCTGAATAGCGATACGCAGATGTTTCAATTTCATCAAACCATATTGATGCAGGATGTGGGCATTCTGATAAACCAGGTGCCGGCGCTGCTGCCGCTCGATATCGGCATGGAAATCCCGGCGGCCAAGGCCGATAGCATGTCCATGGCCTATCGCCGCTGGTTAAAGAAAAAGGGTGTTCGCTACGGCGCGCAAACCAAAGCTGCCTGACGAAAAAGAGTGGGAGAAGCCAAAATGATTAAATTGTATGATTTCACGCCCTCCGGGAGCTGTTATAAGGTACGCCTGATGCTGAGTATCCTGGGGCTGGACTACGAAGGGATTCCGGTTAACTTTTATCCCGTACGCGAGCACCGCCAGCCGGATTTTCTGGGCATTAACCCCCTGGGACAATTACCTGTTTTATTGGACGAAGGGGTATGCCTGCGGGATGCGCAGGCCATCCTCGGCTATCTGGCTTCCAAATACGATCGCTCAGGAACCTGGTTTCCCCAGGAGCCCGAGGCGCTGGGCCATGTGATGATGTGGCTGTCCTTTGGCGGGAATGAAATCATGAACGCTTCAGCGGCAAGGCTGCATGACGTGTTTGGTTATCCCTTCGATATTGAGCAACTGCGAAGCAATGCGCACCAGGCGTTTAGGGTGCTGGATGATCATTTAACGGAACGTGAGTTTGCCGGTGCCCGTTGGCTCGTGGGTGATCATCCTACCATTGCGGATATTGCCTGCTTTCCCTATGTGGCCTTGAGTGGGGAGGGCGGTATTCTGCTGAATGATTACCATGCCATCAGGCGCTGGTTGGATCAGGTACGTGGCCTGGAGGGGTTTATTAATATGCCGGGTATTGAATGCCTGGATCCGACTGCTTAGGAGCGCTGTTACCGTTGTTGTTATCCCTTTGAATTTTAGGTTAATCACGGCTCTTAACCAATGTATAGGGCGGTGGAGAATTGTTGATCTTTGCAAAGCCTTCGATGCAAGACTCCACAAACAGGCTCACCTTGCGGTTTTTATAGCGTTGTTTTGGGTATAGCGCATAAAGGGGAACGGCGCCGGATTTCCAACTGCTTAACACGGGCGCCAGCGCGCCGGCGCCGACCTCATTCTGCACAAAAAAATCGGGCAGGTAGGCGATGCCCATGCCGTCTACGGCAAAAAACTTCGCCATCCAGTAATCGTCGACCAGGACATTGTATTGCGGCAGGATATCGGCCGATTTCTTGCCCCTTTGCAAATCCCAGTGCTGTATCTGTCCGTTTTTTACGCAGCAAAGACAGGCATGGTTCTGCAGACTTTCAAGATCCTTTAAATCCGGGTTTTTATCCAGATAATCCGGACTTGCGTAGAGGCTATAGGTGAATTTACCCAAAAGTTTTCCAATCAGTTCGGAGTCCGGTGGGTTCCCGGCATAGATCAGGCAGTCAAAGTCCAGCTCTTCTGTATGTATGCCCTGACCTGCCAGGGTGAGTACCTCCAGTTCAAGCAGTGGAAATGTCTCGGCTATTTCGCTGACCAGCGGGCCGACCACGGAATTGCCGAATTCAGTGCCGATCCTAATGCGCAGTTTGCCCTTCAGCACATCTTCCAGATCGCGCACTTTGGTGCATGCGGAATCGCATGCTGCCAGGATCTCGCCGCAGTAGGACTGAAATTCACGACCCGCTTCCGAAAGCTCCAGTTTGCGTGCCGAGCGAATGAAAAGCTCTACCCCAAGCGAGTCCTCCAGGCGACGAATATGGTGGCTCAGGGTGGACTTGGGCGTGTCATATTTTTGTGCGGCTCGCGTCAAACTGCCCGCCGTTGCAACGCGAATAAAGGAATCGACGTCTTTAAGTTCTATCTTAAATTCCATCGGACCTCTCGTTTATTGAAACCAGTAGCGGGAATGCCTTCTGTATAGTGACCAATATATTGGACGATACGGCCATGAACTATCGCTATCAAGCTCTTTTTTTATAAAATTAACATATTCGTCAACAAATGAATTGCCCGTTGCCCATGACGGGCGCTTATTAATAGCCTTAAAAATCATAGGGGTAAAGCTGGTATGATAGGTCTGAGGAGAATCCTGCAGATCGCTTCTTTCTAAACTATTTTCGAAACGGGGCGTTATCCTGCTTTGATGGCACCAAAGTTTTGGCTGGACTGGACCTACTAATAAAGCAGGCGAGGCGATAGCCTGAACCCATACAATCTTGTCGATGAATTGTAATACTTTCAAAGAGCGATAATAGTTAGAAAACGCACTATAAATGGAGGG
>JAAAKM020001913.1:0-14040 GCA_010016025.2 Alatinidae sp. Z8VKAUB7J3 | reverse complement strand
AACGACTCCCGTCAATTAAACAGTATTGCTAAATTGTTAGCTTTCCATTGTTTCTCATTTATCGATCCGTAAAACCTTGTGTTTCGGTTCATTCGTGGAGGTCCACCAAAGCTGTTTTAACAGAGGATCAGCCCATTTTTACCTCCATGGGGTTACATAAGGTAGGATTGGGGGCATTATAGGGTAAAGATGTTACGTCAACTTGTAAAAATTGTTCTAAATCCGATGAAAAATTTTAAAATCATACTATGTTAGTCATAAAATTTCATTATTGTTGTTAAACAGTCCCCTTTTGACGACGGTATATAATTCGAGCTCTGCACAATGGTAGGTAGTGTGCATTTAATAAATAATGTGGGTTGAAGGAATACTTTCTATGCCTATTGATTAGGATTGTAAATTGAAAATGACTGTCTTAATCACTTTTCCTAGGTTCTAACCTGTAGAAATAGTATTGTCTGAAATTTAGGTCCATATTAAGCACATCGGGTCCTTCCAGGAACTTATGCTTTAAAATACTAGCACGTAAGTTATATGAAAATGAAAAGGCTCAGACAACAAGAACAGTAAGCAATATTATCATTAGTAAATCGCCACTACCGTAGGCGTTGCCTCTGTATGGAGCAGTTTGATATCAGTATTTCATCATCGGCCCTTTTAAACGGAAATTACGCAAGGATATAAATGCGTTTTGTATTCCAGATTTAACATCATAAGGTGTTGTAATTTCTCCCAACACACAAATGTTGTTTGCATCGTAAAGTATCATTGTAGATAAAGTCGCCTAAAGGTAAATGCTGATTGTATGAATACAAAGTTCCCAATCATCCAAATGTTGATGTTCACCAGAACATGATTTAATATGACCAATAGAGAAACAGAGTATGATGACATCCTGCTCAGTTGGTACAGCACACACCACGAGTGAGTGGGTATCGGGTTTGAATGCCTGTGGTAATGTATTTTCTGTTCCTATAGTATCTTTTCAAATTTGAATTCCGATATTCAAAGAACATGACGGTTTAAAAAATTTACTGTCACGCATTGCATGCCTGTTACCCAGGAGTCCCTAACTTATGTCGCTAATTGTTTACCAAATGTAAAACGGAAGTTGTACTTACAGTTTGGGAACATTATCGAGTTTGCATGCAATTTAACAAAGGCAAACGCCCACTACATACAAGATTGCATGATAAAATAATCAATTCATCTGATTGTAATGGAACAACGTCTATATGAAAAATGTTTTCATGCACTATCCGAATACAGAGGCGGCACTAACAAAGCAAAAGAGACGACTAAGATAGAATCAAAGATTAGTCTCTTCATTCCAATTAATAATCAAAGAGGATTTTGCATCTTTTGAAATTAAGATCTGACAAAAAACTCTCCTTTTTCACTTTTCTTTCTTGATTTGGTGATTAATTTGTTCTCCTTACCAGAGATAAACATCACTTGGCAAAAGGTGGAGGGGTTCGAGGCACCCAACCCAAGTGACGCTGCGACCGCAATATAAAAATTTCATAAAAATCTCCCCAGGCAGCAGTTAAGTTTCTATTGAATACCCAAAAATTCCAAAGTTACTATTAGAGCGTTCTTGTTCTTAATCATCTTGTAAAACTTCTCTTGCTGCGCTAAAAGCGTCAAAGTTCCAAATTTATATTAAATTTATAAGAAATTTCCATTCTACACCCATTACTGAATTATGACGGAAAGAGATGTTTTGATAAGCTCTAATTGCTTGGTTAATAAATAATAATGTTCTGTGATGGATGCCTTTAAGTAGTCCTCACAATTCACAGTGGAGCATTGCCCTCTAACTCTGTGTGCAACAAATATTAAACACCAATCACTCCAATAAATTTTCATAGTGAGTTTCCTGTAGCAACTGAAGTTTCTACAAAGAAAACGTATCCTTTATGGTCAATTTCTATTAAGCATCTACTACAGTGGTTGTGAATGCTGGTACTTCTGATCTTTCACATTTCCCCGAACCCCCTGTTAAAGTGACCTTCCTCCTCCTTTTCAAAACAATTTTGTTCTAGAAATTGCATCTGCAGCTTCCTGCTGTTTCTGAGCAGTTTGCATTCTTTGGTACCATCTGCAGCACATTAGCATTTGCCTTCCTATCAGTCCATGGTATACTCATTACCCTTCGATAGCACCACATCTAAGAGCTTTCACTCCTTTTTTTCATAATTTTACTCATTGTCCAGCTCTCTGCACCATATGCTAATGTTGACCAAACGTATGTTTTAAGTAATTGTTTCCTGGTGGTTATTTGTAATTTACGGTTTGGTAACGCTTTACGCATATTCTAAAACGCGGTCTTTGAAGTCACAATCCTACCGGTTATTTCTTACGGAAGTATACAATATTGAAACAAAACATGCATTTTACAATGAAATGAGTATAATGGTGAAATTCGTTGAATACATACAGATGTAGTGAATCCAAAACGAGTCTTTCAAATACAACTGCACTTTCACGGTACACCGACGATCGGACATATTACTGATTGAGCCTTAACGTTGTGTAGTGATTTACTCGGGGTTTCAGGTATTCAAATTTTATTATTATTGGAATGTAAATACTGAGCCAATACTGCATCAAAATTGACAGGATCTTGTACCCCCTAATTTGATGCTTAGTACCCCCACGCGGAACATGTGCCCCGCTTAAGAACCACGTATCTAATATATTGAAACTTATTCATACCTGTTTCCAAGCATGAAAGCCAAATCACATTCTACTTTAGCATCACAACAATACCGAATGCATGTCATGATACTTTTTACTCTTCCGATATCTGTGAATTTTCCAGCAAGTAGACCGCCAGTTAATTTCATATTGTACATTATTTCATTGTGAGGACACCGCTTGTCAGGCTCGTCTGACTTGACAGTTTTTGTCTTTTTGTCTAGAATTAGAGATTAGAATTAGAAATAAAACATACTAAAGACGTTTAATAAACTACAACTTATTCCAGCAAGATATTCACAGCAAACTGTTAGTATTGAGAGAGTATGACTAACGTAATGAGAAATGTTTCAAAATTGGCAAATAAGGAGGTGTTTGTCTAATGCCATGCATATATTAGGAACATAAAAAAGCCCATAGAATTGACGGAATTTTATTTTATCTTGCTAAACGACGTTTACAAAACATGTATTATTCATCGTCTCACCTTCATTCACGTTGATTTTTGACTAATATTTGACAGTTACAGCATCGTGAAATTTTAATATGAACAGCTCCTGCTGTCACAAATCAGTAACCATTTTCATTTTTAGTGAGAAACTGATTAACAAATTGTATTTCAAAAATATATGTTCTGACAGAAATAGAGCTGATAAGCAATTCAAACCATCTTACGAAGAAAAGACTTTTTTATGGCACTGTCATCAACGCAGAAACCCAAAATACATTTCTTCTCACAATTATATGCTTACATACATTATATATCGCTTTCATTGGTAGAACGTAAAAGAGAAAGAACCAGAATAGGAAAGAGATTAGAGAAATATAAACTATATCACGACCAGGGATCCACCCCATGATTTCGATGATACTTTCTAACTTTAAATGGGCTTTGGGCAGATAGACGGGCACGATTGTAATCCTTCCTTGGTCAAGTCAAGTCACGTGGCGCAGAGAGAGGCTGGCCTCTAATTACTTTGAGCTGGATGTCGATGTCCACTGGAGGATGATTGAGAGCTAATGTGGCGACTAGAGAAATAGAGCATGTTAACATCAAAGGTTACTTATCTCAGTTGGTAGAGCACACTCGCGCGATAGCTTGAATTATAGCCTTGATCACTGGTAGAGACATATTTTCTATTTCTCTACTGTTATTTCTATCCTGAAACAATCTCCTTTTGTAAAAGCCACTATTTTAGAGACATTGTATTTTGTTACATGTTGAAAATTCTCACAGGACTTTCCACTTTTCCCGCCTAAGATGACATGGACATTTGCAGGGATGTCAAGGAAGGCATCTGCCAAAATGAAAAGCGCCGAACAATAGCAACATTGATAAAACATGACCATTTTTGGCAAATTAATAATGGTTTTGCCCTCTGATAAAATACTGCTGATGCCTATGTGCAATAAGTTTCAGCTCTTTCTAGAGACAGGGGAGAAACAGCTTCATTATGGATGAGGGAAAACGTTTGGTTGGTCCTTTGGAACATGGTAGACATTAATGAATGTTAAAGGACTCATATCTTCAAACAGGCGTGTACTTTATAGACCATGATGCGTGTTGTTACATAAGAGGCCATCAATAAATCTCCATTCTCTCTTTTACTAGAGGTCATGAAAGGATATTTTTAAAGATGCTTCTCACTTTACTCTATTTCTTATTGCAAATTTGACACCTGGTAATGAATAAGAATATTTTCTTCAAGGATACCGTGCGATTAACGGGCGCTTTTAACAACTCTTTTTAATCTTCTCTAGATCGGTTTTAGAAAGCTCTTCGGCTTTAAGATTCTTCCTTGTTGCACTGTGTTACTTTATAGTTGCAAGATGAGGCATTGCAATTACTGTCACTGACATATATTGCTGCTTCTGTTACTATAACTATTGCTGCTACTATTACCAATCCTACTACTACTACTGCAGCTGCTATTACTACTACTACTACTACTACTACTACTACTACTACTACTACTACTATTACTACTGTTACTACTACTACTACTACTACTACTACTACTATTACTACTACTATTACTACTGTTACTACTACTACTACTACTGCTACTACTACTACTATTACTACTGTTACTACTAATACTACTACTACTACTACTACTATTACTATTACTACTGTTACTACTACTGCTACTGCTACTGCTACTACTACTACTACTACTACTACTACTACTACTATAACTACTGTTACCACCGGTACTACTACTACTACTACTACTACTACTACTATTATTACTACTGTTACTACTACTACTACTGCTACTGGTAGTACTACTTCAACTCCCAATTGTTAATTTATCAAATTACTATTATCTACACAGTTCATACAGATTTATCTACCTATAAAGCTTCTTAAAACTTGGTCTTACCCACTTTAATATTGCTTAACCCCCTTCCGGTAACATGAGCAACTTGCAAGTCATCATGGTCATTTGGTGACCTCGGCACGGATTCGCAGGATGTCTCGTTGAAACAGTGAACTCCAACGCACATCTTTGATCTCCCCTCTAACATGGCTACATCGCAGTTCTTTACATCACAGCACTTGAGAACACATTCCTAAACATAAAGGCGGATCCGGATACAATAGTAACGCATAAATAAAAAATCACATGATAACTTTACAATTATACAGATATTTGTACAAACTGGGGACTGAAATCATCGAAATAAAAAATGTGCTGTAGTAACTCAAGTACTCATTTATGAAGATTTCTTTGGCATTGGGATACGTTGAGCTCGCTCAAATTATACATTTACAATATATGATATCATACGACATGGTACAAAAATATTCTCTTGGCATTAATACGCAGAAAGGTACTGAAAACTGATATCTGTGTATTTTAGTAAAAGTTTTAAAATTAAGGCCTATTTAGCTTTCAATTCTCTCTGAATTTTCTACTTCCCACAGTCAGCAACATGTTAATTAACTGACAATTTTTTCTAGTACTTACAAGCAAATCGATAATTACTGCACAACACAATATCAGTGGCGAAGCCAGATTTGATGAGGTGGTAAGGCGCGGGGGTGTACTTAATGCAATCTCTTTCGAGAGGTTATTTACTAGTGCAAAACTTTGCCAATAAATTACTCCCGGCCTTATGCATTTGCAATATTCTATTTATCGTACTTGGGTTTGCGGTATACTCTAGCCAATGTTATAGTGCTGTATACCAAAATAACAAGCTGAAATTATTTCCTTGATATGTTTGCCAGACAGGCAAATCAACTTTGCAAGAGGATGTGGATATAAGAAACACATCATCACAACAATTTCATTCTGTTTATACAGGCAGCTTCCTTACACTTAATTATACGTACGTTACGCTGCATAAGCACCCCAAACTTGAAAACACATAAAAGCTTTTCCTAAAATCGCGTATTATCGTAACCTATGCTCGTTAATGCCGAAGCGTCTAGCTGTCTGTGATGTAAGTATCAAGCCTTGCAGGCGCTACCCACCGGCGTTTGGTAGGCAACTAAACAATAGGGATGACACACTTTGAAAATACTGGGTCGCGTTTCCTGTCTTATAAGTTATACAACCTCAAGAGCTTCGAGTTAAAACAACCAAAAAAGTGCAGAAAATTTTTTAACAAAGATTTGCTAATACTAATAGTACAGTCCCAGAAAATGAAGAAAAGCTGGTCGCTGGTATTCATTCATGAAAGTAACATCGGAATTTACATAACGGAAACTCGGGACAACTTTTCATACGGTGCTTTTTAACCAATCAATGAGGAGTATTCTATGTCTAACGAATGACACTATCTTTCTATTTTTATATTGTCATTTAGACAGGGCAGCGAATGTAAAATTTATTTGGATTGGACGAAGAACAATGGAACATCAAATTGTTGAACGTCATTGAATTTTAAAAATGGGGTATACAAACTCTTAGTTTCCAAGAATTGATTCGATTTTTGCGGGAAAAAATCATTTCCTTGGTTAAGTTGTCGAGGATAGTTGTAATGTGTCCCCCCGCTTCTATAATGATTTACTTTCTATCATACTCAGGCGAATTTAATTTGCCTGAACTAACGTCATCGAACAAAGGCTGCGGCCTTGGACATTAGCCAATCATATGGCTAAACCGCGTCGGATCTATGAAGTTTGTCAGTCTAAAGCCAGAGAGCCTGCCAATGGTAACAAAACAACCCCAAATACAGTTTGATAATAAGTAAGTCCGCAGCAATGAACTTCGATGTGCAGATGAAAACGCGTGAATACGTTTGAACTGGGGTATGGTGATCTAAACTGAGTTACTATCCTGTGCCAGTGAAAAAGTTTAAATGGACGGAGATGCAGTGAGAGGCCTTGTTTAATAAATTTTAGCTTTAAATTTTTGGTCAGACTGGGCCTGACTAGCCTGTCCTCTGACTTCGTCACTGCACAATATATTTCGTCAAGTTGAATTTAACGAACGCCATTGCTAAGTAAAACTGTTAACAAGGTATTACACTGGCGATGCCTAAAATGCCTATGCATGTTCTTGTATACGTATTTGTATGTTTGGACACGTCTTTCCCGAGCCAGGTAGATACATTCATTACCAAGTAGCAAACTTGAACTCGTTATCAGATAGGAAATGTTGAAAAGTTAGACCCATGCCCCTTTCTGGCAGTCGGTGACAAATCTAGTACGGTAAGAGTGACAATATAGCTTTGAATAAGATTTTTTTAATTCCTATTATCGTGATACCCCGCAAGATATTCTATAATTTACCTGAACTAGAAAAACGATATCTGATGGAAGTCTATACCTTCGTTGTCATCAGGAGATATGGAGACGTTATCTACTAAATATAACAATTCTTCATTTACACACCTGAATGTTCTTGACAGGGCCATAATTCCTAAACAGTCCAGCTGCTTTTCCTCCTTTTAAAGTTGTATTATAGGCTACGGCACTATCTCTACAGTGATATTCCTCCAAAATTGTGTGGTTTATGACAAATTTCAGTAGTCCTTTAAAGACACAGTTAAAAGAAAAATATGAAAGTACCACTTGAAGAAAAGTTATTTGATTGGCTATTCCCGTTTATAATCAGTGCATTACATTCATAAAAAGGACTTCTAACAAGAACTAGATTAGTGTAAGGAACCAAAAATTACAGTGAAAATGTTGTTAATACAGAATTTTACTCGTTCTTATATTTTATTTTACGATAGAGATTTGTAGTTGTCTTTAATCTCTACAAGAAACGTGTCAGATATTAAGTAATATAAGAATAAAATACCAAGTAGAAATTAGGTTGTTGACACTAAGTGATACTGACTTTGTTTTAGTTTTAATGAAGGAATCTTTGCCACATGCGCATGTTAGTAAACGAAGTTTACCACCTACTGAAATTCCTTTAGGATTTCAAATCTAAAATCAGAAAGACGTTTACCAGGATCATTTCATCAAATTCTTTCCAGCATATGGCTTTTTCCTGCTTAATAGATGGAACCCACTTTTCATAGTATTAATCCGTATCCGTCCTTTTTATAGTCTTTCTTATGGTCACCCTTCTAAGATTTTATTTTTTTACCTTGAAATTCTATCTTGCCCCCTTCTCAAGATTTGATGGTGGGTCACAGTCCTTGTGTGTCTCTTTGATGATTGAAGGAAGTCTAGAGTAGTGGTTGCAATTTTCAACAGCTCTGTAGATAGCAGTGCTAGTTGGACAAGCCGAGGGTGCTGCTTAATAGTTCAAGTCCTCTTCAATGATGGTTATCTCAGTGTATGTTGTATTTACCTGAAGTCCCTTCTCTTCACAAAAAATTATTGAAGGGGCGCCAATTTATACGACAACGTGTGTCATCTTTACGTCGAGTCGACATTTTACTAAATAAACTCTGATATGATATCCTATTTTATAAATACTGGAGAGTAAATTACCTCGATTGAGTTGGATTTAAAATTTCCAGGAATGACATGGAAACAGTATATTCTGACGTCTTTTGAATACGACACGTGGTAGCATGGTTACTGGGCTTTGGAAATCCTCCCCTAACACTAGAAAAAGTCTAAAGCTGTTGGTACAGTCCATCGAACGAATCCTTGCTCAACTGCTTTTTACCCTTAAACCTGGCAATCGTTTAAGATTTAGGGGATAGTAGGAAAGATGTTGTGCAATTGTTGCCTCCCTTATTGCAATTCATCAATTCATCAAAAATTACCCCAAAATTGACTTATTTCAAGTGTCGATAATCAAGGGTGAAACTAATAGAGGGCAATTGTTACGTCATGATGTCAAAAACAAACTTAATAAAATAGTAGTCAATCATGAAACAAAGGAATAGTTTAATAGATCGGCAGTGTAATTCAATGGAGATTACTCAAGATGTAAAGTCAAGGGTCTACTAGATACTTCGCTTCCCTCAATCTACGTAAGGTGAAAGTTAAACAGTTTTGCAAATATTAAGTCACAGAGAAAGAAATTTTCCATTTCGATCAAAAGATAATCCTTAAAATATAATTCTTAAATTCTTAAAGAAATACAATTTGATAAAAATACAATTGTTCTTTGTTTTCAGTGAGGTCGGGGTTTTTGTACTTAAAATACTTAAGTAATGTTGAAGAATTACATCCGATAATGAGTGACGAATTATATAACACGCAGTTTCAAATATAATTACCAAAACGGAATATCTCCGGAAACTCTACGATAAATTATCAAAGAAGAGAGTAACTCTTAGTCAGATGATGTATATGATAACAGTGACAAATTTTAAATCTTTACACTTTCCATATTTTAGACGAGGCATCGATGCAAGAACCCATAATTTGGCAATTGTATTTCTTATTAGAGAAGATCTTGGGGTGGCGGGACTGAACTGGTAGAACCAAAAAATATAACAGAATTATTTGCCCGGTATTCTCTATTTAAGAGAAGTGTTTAGTGCCCTTCTTATGTATGGTGTTAATTGGTGGACAAATTTTTTCTGGTTTCCAAAGTATTCCCATAGATTGCAGATCACATGAGGCCTACGTTTATATGCTAAAGTTTGATCTTGGATCTTTAGTGTAGTACACCACTCTTAGCTCGTAGATAGCTAACAAATCCTATACGGGCCAGATTTGGCTCGCTGGCAGCAGGTTGCCCTTCCCTTGGTTTAAGACATTACAGTCGAACAAATTAAGCTATAGTTCCCAACTTTCGGGATTACTTCAGGGTCAGTGCATCTCAACCTTACATTAGCCGTGCATCCCTCGACATTGCATCTGACGTCCCAGTCAACCCTTGCTACTACCGGTACTTTTATTGGGAAGCAAGCAGTCTTTTGTAGTGACCAAATACATATTTTGATAAAATCTCTTAAAATGTGTGAGAAGTTGAAATAACTCTTCTATAAGATAAGAAACTGAGACGTCCCTGACATGTAAGAAACCATTTTTCGGATTTATTTGGACTCTATTTGAAATAGTGGTTCAATGTTTGATCTACAACAAGAAATAATGAGCAGATGAGGCCTGTAATTAAGAAATCATGCCTTCAATAACCCAATAAGGTGTAAAGTTTTGTTACTTTTCAGTCACACAAAACTTTATTAACGTTAACGTCATTGGATCTTCGTACGAAGGAATTCATCTCTAAATTAATGATTTTCCATGTACAGGTAAGTAAGCAACAGTCAATAATTAAATAGTTATTTTGGAATATTTAATAACTTAAATATAATGGTTCTTTGAGCTACACTTCAGTAGATACTACAGCAACAATAGGATTATAAAGGATAATATGCCATGTCTGACTTAATGACATCAAAAATCTGGAATAGCGGAACATGTTTCAAACATGAATACAAGACTTTCCCCCTAAAGTAATTATCTGTCCTTGTGACATGTAACAAACGAGTATCTGTAGTCGGTAATTCCCCTTCCAAGTGTTTCAATTTTAAGCAAACCGCTATGGAGATTAGTATCCCATCTTTTATATCTGCATTCTTTGATCATTTGTTGTAAACAATGCATAGTGTAGCAATTTCACTGAAGTGGTGGTGAGCAAAACACTTTCTTTTCGGCAGATTCCTTTGTATTAGAAGAGGGCTGCCCCACATTCACAAAGCCACAAACTTCGAACCTTTGTTTATAAAATTTGATAGATAGCTAATATAATTTTCTTATCCAACAAATTGTAAAAAACAAGAAGAGGTATTGATCCTTGTCGGTAAAAGTCGCAGCTGGTTTTTTATTTGGAGCAAAAAATTAAACTAAAGAGATTCTTCTTGAACTAGACCCTGTTGATAAATAACAATTATTATCTCTAAGCTTGAAGTGGCCTAATATACTGTATTCAGCAACCTGCATCGACAGGCACCCCATGTAATTATCTATCTGCACACAGAGTTCAAGAACTAATTAGTTCAATTTGTTTAGAAGTACTGAATATTGTAGAACTATCAAATTCCAGTTTTCGATTGCAAAGAAATGGATTTAAACACTCAGAGTCAACTATGCTCTAACGAAAAGAATGCTTCATATAATATGGTATTTATGATTTTTCTTGTTTCGCACTCCTTGCACTTCTGACCCTCAATGTATCAAAAATTGACGTCTGAAAACTAAAAGTGCAGATTCTAATGATAAGTGTACATAGTTTATATAATACAATGAAGTACGTATTTAAATCTGTTCGCTGTCGGTGCATATAAACCATAATTGGAACTCCTGAATAGCGATGATCCAATATTCAAATTTACATAACGACAGAATCGCGTTTAGGACTGTAAACTTGTTCACATCTACCTTTCAATAAAAGAAATAATCATTTTAGTAGTTAAGTTGTTACTGATGACAAAATTAGCTATAGGAATAGCTTGCATAAAACTGCAAAACACATAACGGTAAAGGTAGAACCTAACCACAGCGTGCTTGTTAATCTATACAAGTGAAAACCATTTATTCGTGCTTCCATAATGTCGGACACTCGTTCCCTTTACAGAAAACTAACACTTTCAGGCTCATTTCCATTTGTTGGCAATTTAGGTAAAGACTTGGAATGGAATCAAATGGAAATAAAAAGTTTTTATCAACCTTGACAGAAGTTAATTTCCTCCTACCTGCTAGAATCAAAATCTTTGTCCATCGACTGACCCGTTCCATTCTGAAAATCTACTGACCTTTTGGTCTCAATATATCTGCAAAGCACCTCCAAAGCAATCCTTTAACACTGTTCACGTAAATACATATATCTAGAAATTAATGCCATTAGCTTCCTATTTTCATATTCACAACATGTCGTTTATGTTAAATTTAATAATAATTGGATACAGAGTCTACTCCCTCTGATATCATCAGCTTGGTATTAGAACCCAGTCTCCTTCTATTGCGCGGATTAGACATCTTGTTTACAAATCCTGGAGTGAAATAGATTCACTGTTAATTAATGCCAAGTTCTGTTTGTATATGTGAAACAATATTTACACTTTTTCCGCTACCTTATTAATCAAGATCTCTTTTGGATATTGCACTAATTTGTTTTTAAAATGGCCATTATAATGTCTTGACGGATGGAGAGACCTTCACAACAACATGAGGTGCCAAAAATTTCCTCATGAATAGACCTCTTAATACCAACCATAGAGAGCGCCAAAGTCCGTAGAATTTAAATTTCTGTCAAATAGCAATCGCAATTTTTTAGTGCGTTTTAAATATAGTTCGTTCTTGGTAGAAATTTGATTTTCTTATTACAGATACGCATCCAAGGGAGGTTTTGAGGGGTTCGGAACCCCCTTATCTTTCGGCAAGAATAATTTTAACCATTTATACTATACAGTGATACGTATGAACACTATGAACGTCAATGTGTGATCCTACAATGCTCTCAAATACTGTGAAAATGCATCCCCTTAAGTTATACGTACTGAACACATGTTGAGGACTTTTCCGGAGGACAGCAGACAAGATAGACTCAAAAACGCCGTAATGGATCATTGTACTAGTGTGCAATATTTCGGTTACTTTGTTTAAGTTTGAAATAGGTCCATTGACAAAACGTTCAAAAATATTATAGAGAAAAAAAGAAAATGACACCAAAGCATTTGAATATTCAAAATTTTTCTGCTAGTAGTATGATTTTTTTTTCTATATATTCTTTGTCTATGTTTTTACTAACGATCCCTCAAAATGTCTTATCTCTGCGGATAATAGATATACATACTACAAAATTCTTAGTTTCTTCTACGTGTACTCCTATAATATTGATATAACCCTAACATAGCAAACCAGGTGTGACCGTCACTTTATATACAGTATGTTACCCCAGTTACCCTCACGTTACCCTTTCTAACCTAGCTTTAGCTACTCTACTGTTTCGTTTATTGAATCTCTAACCTACTCACGTCATGCTGTCGTTTTGTGATTACGGTCCAGTTTGTTCTGCATCACAGTTTTAGGCACCATTCTACGTATGCCAACATGTTTGGGCTTATTACACATTGGCTTGCATTATAGTATATTGCCTACGAGTGTAAGTAACTTGTTTACTAGCGATTCTATGACGCCTTGTGAAGTATATTCCATAACTTTAGTTACTACTGAAACAGCACTATCAGTATCTTAACCAAACATTGTACTTACCACTGCTTTGAAATGTCAGTATCTCTATAGTGTGACTCGTATATAAGATATAAGATATAATGTATGTATTATAGTGTTTTGCCTAGATCCAGTTACTTGAATTAGCTAATTTCCATCAGCTACGCTTTCAGTTGCAACAGTGATTGTTATCGTCACACCGTTGTTACTTCGCCTTGTGTGTGATTCACTCGTTATATTTTGATCACAATTGTCTGGAATAAATTCGTTCTCCCGACGCTCAGTTTAAACAAAGTGTCGTCAATGCCATAGCACTCCTTTTAAATTATGGTAGTTTCAATAAGGAGACCTCTCCTCTTCAGACGTCTCTTATTGAGACAGACTACGGTATGCCATAGCACTCCTTTTAAAATATGGTAGTTTCAATAACGAGACCTCTCCTCTTCAGACGTCTCTGATTGAGACAGACTACGGTATGCCATATAGCACTCCTTTTAAATTGTGGTAGTTTCAATAACGAGATCTCTCCTCTTCAGACGTCTCTGATTGAGACAGACTACGGTATGCCATAGCACTCCTTTTAAATTATGATAGTTTCAATGAGGAGACCTCTCCTCTTCAGACGTCTCTGATTGAGACAGACTACGGTATGCCATATCACCCCTTGTCCATTACGGTGGTTTCAATATCGGGAGAACTACTTATCAGACGTCTCTAATTGAGACAGACTACGGTATGCCATAGCACTCCTTTTAAAATATGGTAGTTTCAATAACGAGACCTCTCCTCTTCAG
>JAAAKM020001912.1:0-11337 GCA_010016025.2 Alatinidae sp. Z8VKAUB7J3 | reverse complement strand
GCAACATTCCGTGCTTTACCTATGTTAATAAGTTACAAACACTACAGTTAACAATTCTATTAGTAACAGAGAGTAGCAGTACTTCTTGAAAATGGATATCGATAAGTTCAATTTTGGGGAATTGACAACAATGTATGTTGTGATGCTGCCATTAGGTTTTAGCAAAGTGTCGTTTTGTTGCACTCGGAGAGAAAGTGCACCAAATGCAGCTCCGCTATGGCCTTATCTCCTGGAGTATATTTTGGTGTTGGTTGTCCTCGACTGTTCAGAGGTGAGGCACAGTTGTTCTATTCTATAACATTGTGATGGCGTCGATGAAAGCAGCTTTTTGGAAAAGATTACCATCAAATTGGAACGACAACGTCATTAGCTGGTTTACCCCCCTCCATCTTCAAATCGCTACTGGATTATTACGGGAATGTAAATGACATTTTAAATGGTGTTTTACATTCCCTCAATAAAAGGTTTTGAATCTGATCATATATTAAGTTTTAATAAGAAGGGTAATTTGTTGTATATTTGCTTTTGGCACTGATTTGATTATTGAGAGAATGACAGCTGACAAGTGTCTTCTACGGGTAATAATCATCTTTATTTCAATAGTAATACGTTAATAGTTACTATTTGAATGATTTGATTTATATGTCTGTTATGTAGAAAAGTACCGCCAGTAGAACCTCTTTGAACTAAGCTTTGATTTTGTGATTCGTTGAGATTTGGTATCGTCAACCTTCCTTAAGTGAAGTATGAACATTAGAGTTTTCTTTGTATCAGGTCAAAATAACAAATTTTATGATGAACTCTGTATTACCCGTATAGGACGAAGGCAGAGCGTGACTTGATATGGAAAAGAGATACACGGTAATTAATTTTTGTTATAGTCACACGTGAATGTTATAGCTCTTAATGTAGAACTTGTATCTATAGGCAGTGAAATGTCATTTCTGAATTGATCCATTTGTTTTCGTTGTGATGAACAAGTTACAAAAGAGTGGGAGCCAATATTCCTTCGGTGCAATATTTGAGATCACCACGTTTTTGTTAAGAATTGTACAATTTATTTATGGCTTCGTGAGAACCAGCTAATAATGAGTACACGCTCTCCATTCAAAGTAGGCAATCTTTAGCGCATTAAAATAACCCCTATACGTTCCCCAATTCACGGTATTGCGACATATATTTATGTTTCATACCCGCACGTATATCTCACTCGGAACAGTACCACTTTATGAATCTAACGTGCGATTGTCAGATCTTGTTCTTTTTTTTCTTCCAAACTGTCATTTGATGTGACGTGAGTGCGACTCAGGTTTTTGACCCGAGAATGGGCTAAAGATGACTTTGAAGGTTACTCAGTCGTTGATCTACGTCATATGCTGCAGAAAAGGCAACCGTTTGGAGTTGCGAAAAACAGACGAGAGAAGCAAAGAGGTGATGCACGATACACTACAAGTGGTTACTACTTCTTTAAGCGTCAGCTTTATGGCAACTCTCATGCCTTATTTTCCTAAAATTAGGAATCCCTAACTTCTTCCCTACGTTTTCAATCTTGGATAAAAAATCTGAGAAAATACCCCTTGTTGCTAATGTTCACATCATCAACGTCACCTATATATTGTGGTTCTCCTGAATAAAGTTACTTGAACACTTGATGATTCTCCAAGCCCCCGTTTTGGTGATAAGTTGACACATCTTGTTCTCTTCTTTAAGATTATTAGGGGAGGCCTTGGCTTGTGTGAAGGAGATGGTAGTGGCAAGACGCCAATTAATATTCAAGTTGATGCCACACTAGGCCTTCAAGTGTATAACTAAGCATGTAGAGGTTTCTAGTTTATTCCGTATTCTAGAATTTTGTCCAATTTTAAGGGCGGAGGACAGTTTTCTTTTGAGTGAACTAAAACCATTTGACTGCCTTAAGGTATTTTATTCTTAAGTAGTTATTGAAATTATATTCACTTTTTAAGTGAAGTATGAACAGTAGAGTTTGTGTTCTTCCTTTCATTTTTGACATACTGTATTAAGTCAAAGTAGTAACTATAGGATGAACCTTGTATTGGTCCTCTAGTGATGAAGACTTTGGTGAGGTAGAGATGAAGATGGAGTCATTGTAAGTGTTTATTCGATCATGACCTTACATAAGACTTTCCCTTTGAACATATAGCTTCTATCTACGGGCAGTGCAATGTTATTTCTCAATTAAACTATGGGTTTTCGTTGTGATGAGCAAATTACCAAAGAATCAATACTGATATTCGTTCGGTGCAATATTTAGGAGCATCAGGTTTTGTTTAACAGTTTTACAGTGGAGTAATATTTAATGCTTCCTATTAATATTTAGATTTATGCCACACTAGGTCTTGAGGTGTATAACGAGGCATGTAGGGAATTCTAGTTTATTGCATATTCTAGAATTTTGTCCAATGTTAAAGGCGGAGGACAGTTTCGTTTTTAGTGAACTAGAAACATTTGACTGCCTCAAGGTATTTTATTCTTAAGTAGTTATGGAAATTGTATTCACTTTTTAAGTGCAGTATGAACAGTAGAGTTTGTGTTCTTCCTTACATTTTTGACATAATGTATTAAGTCAAAGTAGTAACTGTAGGATGAACCTTGTATTGGTCCTCTAGTGATGAAGACTTTGGTGAGGTAGAGATGAAGATGGAGTCATTGTAAGTGTTTATTCGATCATCACCCTACATGAGACTTTTCCCTTTGAACGTATAGCTTCTATCTATAGTCAGTGCAATGTTATTTCTCTATCAATCTATCTGTTTTCGTTGTGATGAAGAAATTACCAAAGAATCAATACTGATATTCGTTCGGTGCAATATTTAGGAGCATCAGGTTTTGTTTAACAGTTTTGCAGTGGAGTAATGTTTAGTTGGGTTCCTCTAATGATGAGTGCACGCTTTTAAATATGTTTCCAAGATTTTATTTGATAGGAGGTTTATGCGGTTCAAGTTTTTAAATGATCGATGTCAATGCCTGTCCAGGTTTTTTTGAGGTAGAGAATAGACAGTCTGCTTTGGTCTACACGCGGATGCTTTCAATTTTGAAGATGTGGATGAAAACGCCATAAAAGTGCTCTTGTAGTGCATGTGTCTAAATGAAAGTTTCTAAACCATTTTAATAAAATGTTTATTTATGATACGGGATCTGAAGACTACGCGAAATCGCAGAAGAATTAATGTGTACTTACAGACGTTGTTGGTCTGTTACTTCTCAGAGAACAAATCGTCAAAAATGATGAAATTAAAAGAAAGAAAATCATGAACCCAAGGATCTAAATTTAAATGAGAATCGGAACTTGGAGTGTCCAGAGTGTATTGTCTTCTTGAACTAATCAGGGTTCGCCAGAGCTGTATAGATTAATTAAAAAGACCCGATTAGGAATGAATTTGCTGGTGTGGATTGCAAAGATTTACTTTGCATCTGATTGGATCTACAAAATGGGCGAGGAAAGAAACTAAAGGAATATGTGAAAGCCCTTCTTGGTGTATGTGTAGCATTTAGTATTTTCCTACAAAAGTAATTCGTTTTCGTAAAGTTGATGTTTGGACTGCGTGATATGCCGTAAGAAGTATTAGGGCTTTGGATGTTTTTGTCAATGCCAGCATGTTTGACGCCTTTTTGTATCGTGGGCTCACAAAGATTGTATAAATTGATGCTTGCGCATGTATTGTGGTAACGATTAAGATGGGATACCTGAAATTTTTAGAAAACTTCTGGGCCACCTACTTTTTTCTCCACAGAATCTTTTCAATTCTACAATTATCGGTAAAGAAATTGTTTATTTTGTCCTGGCCGTCGCAAATCGATATTTGACTCAAGTTGAATTTATGTAGCTTCGATTGTCATTTGCGACGGTTCTGCAGTTGACGCTAGAAAAGTAAATGAGACGTAAAAGTGGGTTAGCAAATAAGATTAAAAAAACTGAATATTTGTTGGGAATTGGAAATTTCTCAACATCAAAAAGGTAGAGTGGACGCCATGTATAGATGAAGGAACGACAGTGGTCAGTGATGAATGTCATCGGAATTTCAGCAGGCATTGTGGTGTCAAGCATCAAGTCATCACAGTAGTCTGGTAGAAAGTTAGCGGAGGGTACTTGTTATTTTGAAACTCTATTGTGATGACAGCTTGAACCTCCTGGTAAGCGAGCAGTCCAGAAGGGATTGTGATGCGTCTGTTTAACCGTGTAGCATGAGGTTGCCACCTTGGGCAAGTGGTGGCACACCTTTAGCCTCCCGGGCCAGGGTTTACCAGGTAAACCAGCGGCAGCAGGCTGGGGATGAATAGTAGGAGCAAGCATTGACGGACTTCTGTTCTGGTGCAACTGTTTCTAGTCGCTTTACGGGAGAGCCACCTGTTGGCCAACGGAAGGGGACAACTGCACCTGATTAGCAGGAGTACTGCGATGCAGCAGGCAACGGGAAACCATTGCGTATATCATCCCTAGATCAATCGTGTTGCTAATTCTAATGATATCAGATTGAACAGCGTAAATAGGAACCCAGCACAGTTGCGGGCTGCTTCGCTCTGTAGCGGGGTGTCTGGTGCGTTGGGCAGCCCTCGACCGTTATCATGCAACGACGCACAGACATAAAGAGTTTAGAATTGGATTGTGGAATGTTAAAACTTTGTTTCAAGTTGGAAAATTAGTTAATGTGAAGAAAGAAATGATGCGATTCAAAGGTAACATTATGTGTGTTGCCGAAGTTAGATGGACAGGTTAAAAACAAGATCATTGCGGAAGACCACACTTTTATTTTCTCTTGCAATGAAAGACATTACGAGCATGGAGTTGGTGTACTACTTGATAAAACTGCAGCCAAATCTTTAATCGGATATCAAGCAATTTCAGATCGCGTTTTGTTGGTGAAACGCAAAGGACGACCGTTTAATATCTGCATTGTACAAGTGTACGCTCCCACATCATCTTGCTCGGATGCCAGTAGAGAAGCTTTCCATAACGAATTGGACACGGCCATGAAAAGTTGCAGGTCTCAAAACATTGCCATGATAATGGGTGATTTAAATTCAAAAGTTGAAAAAGGTTTGTCTGGAGAAATGGTAGGCCCTTGGGGTTTGGGGAATAGGAATGAGCGCGGAGAGAAATGGATTGAATGGTGTGCTCAGAACAAGCAAATGATAAAGAATATATGGTTTCAAAATCACATCAGAAGTGTGTGGACGTGGATGAGCACAGACCCCCGTCACAAGAATCAGATTGATCACATTACGGTTAACAGAAGATTTTGTAACATTTGCAGGTCAGCAAAGACGTATTCCTGGGCGAGATGTTTTTCATGCCGTTTATGCAGGACAAACGGAGGACTGGAGTTTCAGGGGTCTTTCAATTGAGAGACAAAATTACCATTTTCAATGATGTAAAAAAAGAACATAAACTTTGTTTCTATATCAGTTCGTACAGCTTTAGAGAAAAGTAATATTCTAGTCGAACTTGAACTCTATCACTGGAAGTCTTTAAGTTGCCAAAGTTGGAGCATGTGCCCAATTGCAGGGTTGTAGGAAGCCCACCGTTTTGACAAACTGGCAACTTTAATCGCTATTCCCGGTGGAATGTCACCGAGTTGCTGCTATTGACACAGATTTTGTTCGTTGTTGCTAGGTTACCAGATATTTTGCAAGATGACGTCTAGAAAAAATGTCTGTCAAAGGCGCAAAAGGCGTGCACTTAGCCCTTGGATTGTAGCACTGATTACGTATGTAGGCTGATGCCATTACAGCATATGTCCAGAGAAACGTAGGCAACTTGAATTGTAACAGTAAACATCTTGCCATCCCAAAAAGTTCTCGCCATGATCTCTGTACAGTCCATGTTGGTGTGAAGAGTTTGGTGCAGAATATTCATATTTGATGTGGTTGTTAGTGAGGAGACATTCAAATGCCTATGACGTATGCTTACTCGAATGATCGCTCCCCAGTTCAATAGCTGCATTACTTTTATGCATAAAAAAGTAAATAACAATGAGACTAGAATATTCAAATCGTTTACACAGCTTAAGGCATACTTAAAACCATCTTTAGCTACAGGCTCTACTTGACCAGCAAGATCTGAATGAACAAGTGCTAAAGGCGATGTTACCCACCTATCTAGGCCACGATTACGATGCTGTGTCATCTTGCCCTGAATACAAACACCAGAGTCAAAGACTTTACTATCATTAATTGCCGTACCATTAACAGCAGTTCCTAGGTGAGTAATATTGCTGGTGTTACAGTGACCAAATAACTCATGCCAGTCTCTTAAGAGACGGAGATGATTTCTTGTGAGCATGCACACTATTTGAATAATACAACTTACCCTGCTGCTTGGTATTGAACTGTGTACCATTTGTAAACAATACAGCGGAGTTACGTTTAAATTCTACATGAGCATCAATGCAATACAAATTTTTCAACAGAGAACCCAAAAGTTCTACTCAAGATAGTTTTGGAAAGAACACCACCGGGGATCAAACCCATGACCCACGCTTCCGTGGTGTGCATTCTACCAACTGAGCTAGGTAACCTCCGATGTTAACTATTTCTCTAGTCGCCACATTAGCTCCCAATCATCCACCGGTGGACATCGACGTCCAGCTCAACGCAATTGGAGACCAGCCCTTCTGAGTCATGTGACTTGACCAACGAAGAACTTCCCTCCAAAGCCCATTAAAGTTAGAAAGTATCATCGAGGAGAGAGGATTTGAAATGTTAGTTTAAAATAGTTCAAGATAATACAGTTTTATGAAAGATAAGGGACAAGAGACGCTATTTTCGTCCTAAAAAGTTGTGCACAAGGGCAGTAGAACATCAGTAGGGCCTGTTTCTCGTTTTCATTGATTATAAGAAGGCATTTGATAGAGTCAGGCACAAAGAGATTTTCGAGGTGCTTCCGAATTGTTGTCAACCTGTAAATTTTGTAAAAAGAAGCACTCCGGCTCCCAGACAAGTCGCTCACGGGGTGGGTCAAGCTACTACGAGGTCTGAGACAAGGATGTTGTATTTTACCGGAATTTTTTAGTTTGTCTAGCAAAAAGATCCTGAGAGTTCTTGACGATAAGGATAAACAATACCCGATTTGCCGACAACGAGGTACTCGTCATGACGTGTCAAGTGGGTGCTGAGCAAATGACTGACAGCATGACCCTCTCAGGCGACAGGTGAGGCCTCACCATCAATTGTAAAACGACAAAAGTGTTTGTCTCAAAACAAAAGCTTGAACCGGATTTCACAGGATTTTCAACGAACTGTTGAAAGGTCTCAGTCTTAAACTACCTCAGAGCACGCATCACCAACAGCAGAGACGTCAATACGCTACTAAACCCAGTGTTAGAACGTCCTTGGTTACGTGGTGGCAACGACATACCCAGCACAGTATTTTCTACAAGACGCGAAAAATATTTCTACTAGTTTTGACTTACAACCCAGAAAAAGACTCCTCGACCAAATATAGTTGTAGCTTAGTTCGATCGATCAAAATTCTTTACGCTAACTTCAGCGATACCTTAAATAATCTTGACGTTTCTGAAGCGGCATTAAGAGAACACTGTATCTAGAATGTCGTTGCCACCAGGTAACCAAGGTCGTTATGGCCTAAAAAGCATTTCCGGTTTAATAGTGTATAAGGAAATCAAAAGACGAATTGGAATATCCAAAAAAGCTTTCAACCGGATGAGAAGCATTTTTCCTGACCAAACGCTTTCCATAAGGATCAGAGTTCGTCAACTGAAAACGTTTATGTGGGGCTTGCTTCTATATGGCGCGGAAGCTTGGACTCTCAACGCTGAAACGAGATGAAATCTCCAAGCTGCGGAGAGGTGGTACTACCGCAGAATCTTGCTTGTATCATATGTTGACCACGTCCCGAATGTCCTCCGGCGTGCCAAATGAAATTACTTGGCCACTTCATCAGGACAGGAAAACTAGAAGACAGAACAGAGAACAATGGAACAACATGGTTCACCTAAAGGACTGAATAGTCTACGGCACTCAAGAAGAAAACCTTTCTCTGTAGCAGACTGTGCAGAGAAGATATCTTTTGTAAAAGACGGAATATGGAACGCTTTGTGAAGAGTTGTTACAAGACGTAGCAGCATTGTCTTGAATCTTCTCATTGTCCTTAAAATTTCGAAGGGCGACCTTTCACAGTTAGAAAAGTTTTATGCGAATCACAAAGGACTTTCAGAAACATTGCCATCGCTTATCATCTCTCATTGGCCCTAAGAGATGCTGCTGATGTTTCAGCACGAATGATGTAGTTTGTTACAGACCCACGCAGCGACTCAAATAACGAATTTTCCGTGTACAATAAGATGACTCTTGGCTTACCCCTCGGCAAATAATGGTCTGTAAAGATCTTGATAACAGCTTGTCCGTCATTAAATGCATCCATCATGATTAGGAATAAACTTTCATCCAAGCATGATACAAGTTCCGTGTAGGCATCGGTTTTTTTCCTGCATCCACATTGGCCTCGTACTCTGTTATTAGGGACGTGACAGAAATGAAAATTCTACGTGTCGCGGTAGAAGTGAGCAGAGATGACCGAATAAGAAACGAATATATCCGAGGGAGAGCACCTGTGCGAAGAATAGGTGACAAGATAAGGGAAGGGAGACTGAGAGTGTATGGACATGTGCAAAGGCGAGACGAGGACTACATAAGAAGGAAAGTGTTGAGGATGGAATTGCCAGGAAAGAGAAAGAGGGGTAGACCAAAAAGACGTTACATGGACTCAATCAGGGAAGATATGAGGAATGCAGGAGTGAGTGAGGAAGATTCGCATGATAGGAAAAGGTGTAGGGAGTTGACTCACTGTGGCAACCCCTTAATGGGATAAGCCGAAAGAAGAAGATGAAGAAGAAGACTCTATTGTCATCGTCACATACAACTCGCGAATTCCCATATACGCAAGCTACCTAACTTCCCAAATCTCGTACTTTAGCTCATCACCATTGAATTGTAGCCTTCTACTGGGCCCACAACCTGTTGTGGAAGCCATCACTTCATGGTGGGGATTTGAGGGTAATGTAATAGGTCAAGCACCACCTTGCGAGAGTAGAGTAAGAAAATGACCGCTATCTTCAACATATGATGAAATACTACTTACTGGTGAACTTAAATGGAAATCACTCTGAAATGCGCTCCGTGTTAGTGCCACAATTGGACACGACTGGTCTACCTACAACGTTGCTAAGACCTTTGTGTATTTTAGGAAGTAAATAAAATCTACCTAGCCTAGGACTATTTATATTTAAGTAAGACTTAACCTTGTCAGAAATACCTTTATCGTTACTAACCTTTTCTACAATACTAACTACAACCGCTGACCCCTTGTCTCCCCCTTAATAACTACACCTTGATCTAACCTTAGACTTTCTACAGCTGCCAAACCCCTGCAGTAAGATTACTAAAATTGTGCCCTCTTGGTGAATTAGACATAATTTCCTTCTCTACCATACTTAAATAAAGTTCTAGCGTAGTGTTATCCTTAAGCGGTTGCCAGTCTGATTTAACATAAAATTCGTTCGAGTTGCATCGACTTACTAATCCGCTGTTTTCCTTTAACAATGAAAGTAAACGCATACTCCGTTTAAAGCTGTTCAAGTCTATTTGAAGCTGTGTCTGATCCGCATTCCAAGGTGCTGGAGTAAAATTGAGTCCTTTCGACATGATGTATTTCTCGTTAAGGCTAAGAATGCCTTGATAAGTTTATTACATTGTTAGACACAAACCGGCGCAAACTTACCTACTACACGATTTGTGTTTCCCTCATTTTCCGTGTGGGGAGTCTGCTCTTCATGCTGTATCGTTACCACCGGAGGTGTCCCTGGCAAAGGCATCGTCGATGGCAGCTCTTCATCTGGCTTAGTGGGCAAATAGTGGCAAATATACGTCAACAGATCCGTCGTTTCAAGTTGCAGGTTATGAACTCCGCACATCCTATGAAGCTTCCTGAATCTTCTTGATCGCAGTTTTCTTTGCAAACTGTCTACTGATGGTCTTAAATCGACTATGGCTGTTTTTCGTTAAAATGCCCCAAACTGCTGTAGTTGTTCAACTGCTCTTTCCTTTAACGTGTCAATTTGCTCGCGGTAGTTAATGATAAGGATTGATAATAACGAATTCTGCAACTCCTGTATTCGATCGCCCCATACATTTTGAGGTCCTCGTGAAGCTCACCATGAACCAGCGGCAACTTTTTATGTGTAGACCGTTAGGGATAACCCCGACTGACCTACAGCATTCCATAAACGTATGATAAGGCTCTACTTTTATAAAATGGACCATGTCCTTATATATCACAAAGGAAGGATCTGTTATACCGTAACCTTCCATTACTTTGTAATGGCAAAGTAATATATATAATAAGACGATGTGTATTTTTTGGCTTTATATAATATTTATACGCAGAGGTAGTAGACGGCTTTGAGAGTCTATATATATATTCTCAGCAGACACATTGCAATTATATATAATTCTCAAAGAGTGGAGCATTACCACAAAGTTTAGGGCGCTGACCGGATTCGAACCCACGACCTCATGGTTACTTAGCCAAGGCCTCAACCATTGGACCATCAGGCCCATAAGCTAAGGCAGAAATTTTTAGCGTCACTCTTTCACGAATTCTCCTCCAGTCAGTGGGTACGGGGAATTTAATTGATTAATATTTATTGTGTTTCGGCATAGAGCCTTCATCAGTGCCAGACATATACATATTCTCAGCAGACACGTCGCGATTATATTTAATTCTTAAAGAGTGTAGCATTACCACAATAGCTTGTAATTTTAAGGCGCTGACCGGATTCGAACCCACGAGCTCATGGTTACTAAACCAACTATATATACATTTTTAATAAGTATTCTAGCATCACAAATAGTAAGTAGAGAAAGACTAGTGTGTGTTCAATAACGCAATTTATCTGTGGTCCTTATAAACGGCTGCTGTACAAACGAATTGCATCGTTCGAATTGCAAGGAGCTGCAGAGTCCCATAACAAGGTTTGCGAATGTGAAAGACAGGCTTTAGGGAATTTTTATAAGGATATTTAAAATCGATGCTTAATCCTAGTACTCCTTTAAGTAATAAATGTGTTATTATGATAAGAATAACTTTAGAAGATGAGCGGCGCTGCTCTTCTTGCAACGCGGGACGCCAATGCATAGTGTCCCCCCCCCCCCCCCCCCCAGGAAGGTGGGGGGAATAAAATTTTCAGCTCAGGGGGGGCCGCAAATTTGGAGCTGAAATGGGGGGGGAAAGGCAGATGGTGGGGGAATGCATTTGTTCAACAGATGGGGGGAATGACATTTTCTGGCCATCTAGAATTG
>JAAAKM020001909.1:0-14048 GCA_010016025.2 Alatinidae sp. Z8VKAUB7J3 | reverse complement strand
TACGTAGCTATTACCCTCTAAAACTAAAACTTTTGCCATAGGAAAAGCCAATATAGCAAATTTTTCAGAAAAATCGTAGAGTAATAAATATGGACAAATTATGCAAAATCGAATTTTTATATAATCAATCTATATCAGCATTCGATTAAGAGTTAGATTTGATATGATTATAAGTGATTTTAAACTATAATGCCCCCCAACAATCAGTAGCGGCGGGAAGCAAGATTTTAAACAAAAGTTTGGTAATAATAAAAACCCAAACTAATTATTATGTATAAAAGTAAAAATACTATAAAAATATTACATGAAACTCCAGCATGAAATATTGAAAGCAAAATATTTTAAGGTCTCTTAACTGATTACCTTTTTTGCAGCATTGCACACCTATTAGTTACAATACACAACGTTATCAATATTAGGCGAAAGTTTCTAAAAATCAAAATATCTCTGGAAAAAGGGTAAAAGTACAAACTTTCCAAAATTATTCCGGTTAAATCAGTAAGTTTTACGTTATAGCACAGCAAAGTGTCTTGGGCCTACTAGCCTCCTCTCCCCTCAGCACCCATGTATGACAACAGCCAAACTTCCATGTAAGGTAAGCTTTAAAGAAGTGTAAAAACTAAAATTTTCACATATCTTTCATGTCAGAATAATAGAGACGCACTCAGCAGTGTTTTAATAGGAAGTTAAAAAGAAATATATTTAAAAAACATTTACGTCTCACATCTTCTTTTCTTCTTCTTCTTAGCACGTCCATGCCACTGTTGGCAGATCGCCTTCACATTTTTCTCTGCAGTTGGCAATTCTGGCTACTTGCATCCACGTCTTGTCTTCTATCTATCACTTTCACTTCTATCACTTTTTGACTTCTTATTGACTATTTCATTACAGATTTTGCCTCTTGTCGTTATTTCCATCATTGATCCTCCAAAGCTACGTTGAGCCTCAACCAGTTTCTCCTCTTGGTGTTTAGTCGTTGTCCTGTTTTGCACTATCTGCCATTGTTGGTAGGATGACATTGCCCGTAATCATTATTTTTAAACACTTTTGTACTTTCTTTTCCCTCAACTAGGTACCGCATTCTGCAAAGTGACTTCCCTTGGATGTAATACGCTGGTCAACTTCTTTGCCTAAGCCATTTCCAGGTGTTGGCAATCTTTCCACATATTTGTATTATCTGCATTCTTTTAGTTTTCAACATTTATCACTACTTAAATTCTTTCTCATTTTTCTGTCGGATTATTACATATTATTTTATCCCATCTCTCTTTCCCTACTTGTTTAAATACTTGTTTACTCTGATAAAATAGTACTGTAACTATACATTGGTAAATCTGAGGTTCTCTATTTTCTATCAATTACTACTACTTCAAGCCTGAACCGTTTTCAACAGTTAGCATAACTAAACACAACGTGAAATGTAGTGTCGCCTTGACGTATACCTTTCACAACTTAATGTCTTTGCTCAATGACTAAGTTTTTATCTTTGCATTAGCATTAAATGTAAGTTTCATTAATAATGTTTATGTACTTGTCTAGTAGCCCATGCTCTTTCAGAGCCTCAAAGACCGCTTGATGTTGTATGGAGTTAGTAGCCTTTTCGTTATCAAAACAAGTCAAAAGAGTGGAATCTGTTACTCATTGTTCTTTTCAAGCATTTTTGAGAAAGCTTGCAAATGGTCAATGGTGGAATAACATTTCCTGTATAATGCTTGCCCTAATGGCTGGTTTTCGTCAAGTGAGCCTTCCATACTGTTTTTCTGGACTTTTAAGAAAGATTTGTAGGCACGAGAAAACAACCTTATAGGCCCATGGTTTGCTTAGGTCCTGCTTAAACCCCTTTCGTGTACAACAATGTACACTTTGCTCTTTCGTCATCTTCTTACTTTTTAGTACGCTGTTAGAAATCTACTTGATCTTACTCTGGGTGATGCTTTTCTATGCTTTCATCATTTTGAAACTATGTCTTCTTCTAGTGCTAATTTTCCCCTTTTCTTAGATGCCTTATTTTTTATTGTCTAGGTGAGATGGTGGTATTTTCATCACCTTGGCAGTACTTGCATCTGCTCTAATGATGTTTCGGAATGTAGCTCCATAGAATTTCTTTACAGAATTTAGCACAGGTCGCTAGGATTTTTTTATTGTTTGCATCAGTTTCCTTTTTTACAGAAAAACTGATTCGAATCCTGCCGCCTTCTCTGCTTTTGGAGGCTTTTCTTAGCCATCTTCCTCTATTGATATTTTAATTCTGCAAGTACTTTGTTCTTTATTATCTTCTCTCATTATATTGCTGATAGTCTTACACAGCTCCCTGTACTCAATATTCTCTCTTGCGTTCTGACCTTTTTCTGTCATTCTTCTTCTCGTTTGAACTAGCTCTTTGTTGCTAAATTTAAATGTTTCTATCTTTATTCTATGGTCTTTCTTTACTTTTTCGATGGCACACTCATGTATGGCCTCCGTTAAAATTTATTTTTAACATCGAAGCCTCAAAATGTACCGTTGGCACAGAATAGTAAATAGGCTGAAGGGCATTTCTTGGCGGATCTCTTTGATCTTTTGGAGGTCACAAACAGACACAGTGATGTGCGCTTAACATCTGTTACGCAAAGCAAAAGCAAGGCTGAACGGGATTAATGTGTGCCAACGGAGATGAATTTGCCTTCACTTAGGGCGGAGAATCCAGAGATGTAAATACAAGGTACTACATATTTTGAGGTGTGAATACAGAATCTAGGCAAAATACAATAACAGCAAACATAATAAGGTTTACCAGTAGCAGATAACGAATTATATAGTTTACACCCTCTACAGATAGCGATACAAAGAGTCAATCCAAGAGCGATTCTTAACAGCAAGGATGAACGAACAGATTAGCAAAGTAGTTATTGGCTTCTTCTGTGTATTTTTAATCGTACACAAGAGAAGGGTAGTCGGTATTTTTACATTTATATCCAAAGCTATCACCACATTCATTGATAGCGTATCAGAACTGCGCAAAAATTCGTCGGCAGTGTAAGTGTAGCCAGTTTCATTATGACTGCTGTTTATCTCGTCAGTGCCTTGTCTGTAAGTGAGTTTGAAAGTTAGTTCATTGACTGGGATTAGTGCAAGATTCGAAAACAGCATCGACACTACTGTGCGTTGCTGTGGCTTATTGTCATCGGAAGGAGTTTCCAAAGTGTAGTAGTATTAATCAAATGTCACATTCTTTAACAAATGATTTCAATTGGAGGATAAGATATATGTTGCTGCCATGAAATAGTTACCTCCGTGTTTGCATCAGATTCTGATGTTATTGTCATCATGAATATATTGTACTATATTTGTTCTGAAATAATTAATCAATTGAAATGTTAAAAAACTCATTTGTAATATTATTGTACCTGGATACATGAAACGTTCTGAAATCTGAAGGAAGGGCGGTGGTTGTACAGATCGGTATTAGCACCATTGTTACGTTGCTGCAATGTTGACAATATTCCGTCAGCATCGTGCGTGCTTTGTTGAGAGAATATCCACAACTTATCTACGGCTTGGCACAATAACTACTTATGAACTTTGACTCTAAGTTACCTTACCGTAATTATATTTCCATTTTGTGAAACTGGGGTAACTAATTGCAGATATTTGGTATTCCATATATAACACTTATGAGCTGCATGATATAACGTATCGTAAACTTTTTCCGCTTGTGATACGAAACTCTGTTAATTGCTTAATATTTACGACAATACATCCCCTTACACATTTGAAAAATGCTAGCAAAAATTCAAAATGCATGTTTAAAACCAGCTGGCAGCTTCGTCACTTCTTGAAAAGATTTTCTTTGTTTACCTGTTAATCCTGCTGACGAAGCTGGCCCTCTAATAGAGGTGGGGCGGTTGGAATTTCCAAAATATCAAAAAAGGAGGGGGGTCACAAGATTCATCATTTTTTGGAAATAATCCTGAAAAGAGTATCCATCCGTTGACGCCAAAGCACTAGTCGTAAGAGACGTTTGTTCACTAAGGCCAAAAGACACAATTTTTGCGCAGTTCTGAGGCTATATCTTACGGTTAATCCTCGTTTCGTGTTAGTCCATGCTATCGCATGCGTAATAAAAATGTGGCTCACTGGAATAGCCGGAGTTTCCCTTTTGCTTATTCACTGTTCTGTGCCCTGCACTTACTTGATCTCACTCTTCTGCTTCTTCCAGCCTGACGGCACCTCTTACTAACCTATAATCACTTTCAACGTTGACTCTTTGAATGGCATCTACATCTAACACGATGCTCTTTCTGTTATTCATGATGCAATTGAGGTTGTCCTTTGTCACTCAATTTACATATAAACTACATTGGCTCTTCTTTTCCCGTTTTCAAGGGACTGAAAGCGACCATGCAAAATAAGGTTAAACCCCATCATTGCCAGTATCTTTGGGTTTTTTTGGCGTGACTGCAATAGCAAATTACGGAAAGAAACTTAAAAAATACAGCTTGAAATATAAATATATACATTCAGAAGAGCATCGAAGTATAACTTCATAGTAAACTTTCACATAGTAAAAAAATTAACCATGTTTTACTTGACTGTTCCTCGTGTCTCTTTAATTGAAAAAAAATTTGTGAGTTGTTTCAATTTTAGTTAGTTTGAGATTAGAAAGTAGTTATTCAAATAAAATTCATTATTAAGGAAAACAGAATCTCTGTATTTAAGGTTCCCTCGAGGAAAAGCATCCTTTTTGTAAATCTGATAGACATCGTTGGCCTAAAAGCCATAAAATAAAAGAAAACCAACTCAATCTCTATAGTAAAACAAAAGTATCTTTGGTGATAAAAGCTCCTTCAGACTACATTTGCGTTAAAAGTATAAATTCATAAGTTAAAGTTTATAAATTTTTACAAACTCTATGTCTTTGCCCGCCGAAATATTAGCGAAATACTTACAGAATACTACATAATCTGTTAAAAGCAATACAACCAATGCTTTCTTCTATTACCCATCAACAATATTACCCTCTAGTTTTCCTCGCGTTGTTGTTGAACAACTAATATTGTTTTAATGTAAAAGGTAATACGACGTATGAAATATTACAAAATGGCACAGAGGGGATGCATTAAATTGGTTCATAAAACATCTGGCTTCTTGAAGTTGCATAGTTAAAATTCTATTAAACACAAAGACCTCATAGTTGTTACGTTACAATAGACAGTATAAAGTATCCTAGTTAAACTTTTACTCACCTGCGTTGTCCAGCACCTTCACAAATTATCGTTAGACATATCTAGGGCCCATAACTTCTAAATTCATGACAAGTTCCACTTACTTACTTTCTCTGTATTTATTTCCTCGCATCATTTAGCACTCCTAGTCTCTTATGTTGTAGCCTGTTAAGCGTATGACTCTGAACGAATTATCGTTCCTAAGAAAATCTGCTAGAAGTTTCTTTACTAGGAGATTATCGAGTGACTTACTTTATTAGCATTAGCAGTAGGCCTGACAAAGTCATATTCTTTTTAATATTTTAAATTTGGTCTACGTTTCTTTAACTACTTACACTGTTGCACTTAACACTTTTTTAGGATTATGATATGGAGTCCCTTAAGGCTTCAAGTTGGTTCCCTGCTTCTTTAAAGAATTTACTTTGAGCGTCTTGGATTGCCAGTGTGCAACCTAGGTGTTCTCATTACTCTCCTGATGTGAAGTAGGCTTGTGCCTTTGGAAAAAGAAATCCAGAAAAACAAGGATGCTAAATTAGTGAATAGATGGAATCTGATGTTTAGTGCTGGAAAGGCAAACCTTTTCTCTTATTAAAATCAGCAAATCTATCGGAAAGGTCATTATACAGGTTTCTGTTTTCCCTTTGGACTTCAGCAACTAGGAACGAGACGTGAAGTGTCCGAGCTTGCACTTACGAAAAGTGTTAAAAGCTCATTTGCATTTTTATCATGTATTTCTTTATATAAGGATATAGTTCAATACAACAGTCATCTTCATCACATAGCAACTCTATATGTTGGATTCTTGGATTTATTTAGCACTAGGATTAATGTCCTTTCTTGCTTTGCTTTATATTAATGTTTATTGCAACACTATCTTTAATACTAAACAAAGCAGAAATGGGATTTTTATCGTTGATACTTTTTTTTAAAGGAGAATTTATTCCTTACTTGTCAGCAACATTGGAGCCTTTTATTATCCTAGTACCAAATGAAATATAATAACAAGGCTGCGAGAATAAAAACACACAAACATTAAGCAGAAAACTAATAACAGAAGTGACATCCAAAGTAGAGTATAAAAATGCCTAAATTAAAACACCGAGCCGTCCTACTGCACCTGTGGCGCATAACATTTGCTTTCTTAACACCACTGTCTCCCAACTTGGAAAAGGGAAACATTCTGTACTTAAATTTATTAAATCGTATACGTGTAAATGATAATGTCCATTTTAAACAGATGGTAGTAAATAGAAATTTAACCTAACTTATCGTGACCGTCAATGATTTACAACCTTTTGGCATATCTAAAAGTCATGCACACGTTTCAATGGAAATAACTCATGCCTTTTGACCAAATACTAATATAATCAAATAAGAAGTATTTCGACAAGTGCAACTACGGTTAATCCAACTTTGTCTTTAGGCAACTAATTATTTAGTTTTTAAAAACGAAACTATACCGAATCTTAATTATTGTGCCTGTATTCGCTTTACTGCAAAAACAATTTCAATATCACAAGTCCAATACACCTTAACTAAGCAAACACGCCTACACTTGTTCTTTGTCGCTATTTGAAAAATATCCATTCTTTCTAATTCAATATTCTATCGTATCATGGCGGTTTTCATCGTCTTCAAAAGGTTGCTGAAGTACGAACTTTTGTACAAGAATAACGATGTAACAACGACTTTATAGACAAGAAATTTCTTCCTCACTGTGACATGAAACTATACTTCCACCTGAAGAATAGTTTAAAACTTTATAGGTGTGATTCTGACAAATTACACTGAAAAGTAGGAGTTACCAAAAACAAACATATTGCTGTCATACCATGTAATTTGTTTCTTTGCAATGAAAACTCGAAAATGAACATCCTCAATTTGCGGCAAAAAAGTACCCGTTGTTTTAAAAAACATTGATGCCTTATGTATTAAATTTCTCTAGAAATCCCAACATGGATTGCCACTCCCATGATAAACTGTTCTACTTCAAAGTACAATACACAATCCAGTTATATGCTTTGAACGCGCGTTTCATTAGCTAATATTCGTTCAGATTCTATTTATCCACATCTTTTTTCTGTGCTTTTAAAATGGAGTTCAAAAACTAGGCACAAGGAGAGAATTAGAAGCAGGCTGATTTGCTATTTGGAGATTGCATTTATAATCATCAATTATTACATTTCGAAATTATAATCTGCAGGGTAAGGTATCTCAAAAAAGGCCTGTACATTTAGGAGCAAATGCTAAACAAGTGTAGATGGTTGTCTCATAAATTAAAAGCTCAATCAAGATTTGAACACAATGTCCTGCAAGTTCTTGCATGCCATACATTTTCAATATGTTAAATTAGATAAAGGATCATACAATTTTGGTGCTAGCAATTTACTACACTACATATGCAAATGTTTTAAAAATAGTGGGTTCTGTTAAATTAAGTAGTACATGAAGGAGGAAGTCGTACATGAAGAAGGAAGTCGTACATGAAGAAGGAAGCAGTACATAAAGAAGGAAGTCGTACATGAAGAAGGAAACAGTACATGAAGAAGGAAGTCGTACATGAAGAAGGAAGCAGTACATGAAGAAGGAAGTCGTACATGACGAAGGATATCGTACATGAAGAAGGAATCCGTAAAGCTCCCTGCTAGATTGTGCTAGCACGTCAATGACGTCGCAAACAAGATTTTAATCAAGCCATAAACAATGCTGTAAAAATATTATTATTACACGTCAAACCTTGCCATCCGCCAGGGGACTGCAAAGCAATATCAGGGGGATCGTGATGCAGTCCCCGCTTTTAAAATTTAAGTTGTGCTTCTTGGGTATGTGAGATACCTTGTATCACCAACAATACCAGGAAAATCCAAGTCTTTACATGGAATGATTGATATCTAAAGGGCCATTTGGTAGCTATTAGTTAATAATCGTACACACTGCCGCCACCTCCCAGTAAGTCCATATAATCAGACTAATCTTTGGCAGTTACCCGCAATCGCCCAAACAACTGAGTTGTGGCAATATTCTTTTACGGTTAGTCCTTTAACTTTCTACCATTGAGCTTGATGAATCCACCGACATCACCAACTTAGTCCAATTTGCTTCCATATATGTTTTTTACGTGAAAAGCATTTTGAAGACGAATTCCTGTTACACGAAAATAAGCGCAAAGGAGATATTTGGTAATGCATACATATTTTTGAAGCCCATCGTATCAGTTGAAAACCTGTAATTGGTGTGTGCATCTAAGGTGTTCCAGCTATGCTTGCTTTCCGTTCTGGTTGGGGACCTTGATAAAAGAAAAGTCCTCGCAAGCTATTGGTACTCGTTTCGCAATTCATCGTCAAGCACTGATTGATAAAACTATGCTTGATGAAGTGAAAAGCTATCTGAATGACGTGATCAAAGCTGTGAATATTTTAACTCGAAAGCATTCAACTCCCGTCTGTGTGCTGAGTTACGCTAAGAAAGTAATTCCGGATTTGAAAATCTTTTGCTGCACTCAAACGTTTCATGGCTTTCAAAGCGAAAAGTATTAAAAAGACTTTTTGTGCTACAAAATAAACAGCACGCATTCCTGCAAGATTCTAAACCAGGGATGAAAACCAAGAATGAAAACTTTTCTAACGACTGTTTTGTGGCGTTGCTGTCATATTCGAATCTGTGAATTCTAACAATCTGACGCTGCAATGAAAGTAGATATGTCGGAAAAGTTTAACTGCCTTCCAAGTGAAACTCTCGCTACGGCATTTGAAGTTAGATATCAAGAACTTTGCCCATTTCCACAGTTGAACACGTTTCTTGATGAAAAGGCACTTCACATCGATCAAGTTATCCTTGAGGTGATGAAAAATCAAGTTTCAATTCTTGTCGAAACAATTTTTCTGTACTTTCCTGATCTGTATGAATTTGAAAAGTACTGCGGTTTCATCACAAATTCATTTGCTGTCTCCGTTACCGACCTACCTTCAAAGAACAACTTAATCCAAAAACAGTTTATTGACTTGGTGCATGATAGCGGTGCAAAACGTGTTTTCCATGACGTGTGGTGCAGTGACTTTTGGATGGAGACGGCATAGTTCTGTCCCAATACTGGAAAGATGGTTCTTAAAATGCGAAATTCATTTACAAACACCTAAGAGTCTGACACAGCGTTTCCGACTTACCTTTCCATCAAAACCAAATCCCGAAGTAGACTGGGTGTGACTCGTGACAAGAGAGTCGAAATGTCCAAAACACAGTCCAATATAGAAGAACTGTTAAAGTCCAAGCAGGCGCGCGTCATCTTGTTTGCCTGTACTGCGAAATGGACCGGCGAGATTTGTCATTTTTGGAATATGACAATATTTACCAAATAGCACTTAGTCATATTATCGTAAAAAGTCAGTTGGATCGACCCCGACCTCATTTAAGCGGTAACGTATAAATTTCCTACGCAAATGAGCCCCCGCCGTCGAATAAACAAAAGGAAGCTCAACTGACGTTTTTACAACTCATGAAAAGCATAATAATTAAATAACTGCTTCAAATAAGCTTCCGCGTTAACTAAAAGAGTGGTCTTCCTTTCATGTGTTTAGCGACAATCAGACCAAAAAGAGTGTTACAAATGAGTACGTTGTAAGTTGCGAACCTTATGATGTGTTAGTTGCATACATATCATTCCCACTTTTAATGATTCGTAAGTAAATTTGACATCAAAATGTTTTGCAGTCAAAGGTTTAAGGACCAAGGTACAAAAACACACCTAAAGGCTCTACAGATCACCCTTTGATTCTAATAGGCACATGAGTGATTTCATGAAGAATGACAGTCATTGCTTTCGTCTTAGGCAGCTTATCCAAATATCACCTGTCTAGCTTTATCACTAAGGCTCTTCTTAGTGGCATCTAGGCCATCTATAGCTAGACAGACAATGGTAATGTCGTCAGCTTAGCTGAAGTCGGTAACATCTGATTTTAATTGAACCAGGCAGACCTAATACAAAAGTCAATTAGATGCGAACATAGTAGAGTGTCAGGAAGAAGAAAGACGGTTTCATCGTAAGGAGACGACTGGTCGTTCCAATAGGATTAAGGCAAATAGAAAATAGAAAAATGCTACCCTGATACCCGAATATTGTCCTTTCCTTCGTCCTCATCTAATGAAGGTTAAAATCGCGTACAGAAAACCAATTCCTTGTAGGTTTAAAACTCGTTACTCTATCTTTAGTTGTAATCAGTATAGTAGATACATTATCTCCCCCCCCCCCCCACTGAAAAAGTCCATATGCCCCTTCCGGACTCTAAATAAATCTTATTAAATCTTATCTAGTAAAGTACAAAAATATTCTGTCCCTTTAATCAGTCCTATTTTGTTTTTGTTTTTCTTTTATGACTTCAGGATCCCACTGAATCAAGGAGTTTCTGAATTGCACTTCCCGCAGTAGGTCAAGTTACAGCCCAAAGATTAGCAAATTGTATTTTCATATATATCCAATCATGTCAAGAGTTTCATGTTACGATAGCCAAATTGTCTAATATCTTCTTAACAGCAAAAGCATAGGATGATACAAAAGAATATGAAAACCCCAAATCCAATTCTGTAAATTATTACATGTCTGCCATATTTTTCAAAAAAGCTGATCTGTTGGAAGTCCTGCTTGGAGGTTAATTAGAAATGCTGCACACTGTTAGGTCGGCAATTTATACAAGAATCTCCTGCTTTGCTGTAAAAAGACAGCTTTTCTAGGTCTGTGAGTTTTTCCTTTTCCCACGCTTAATGCTCTACGGAAACCATAGTTATTTATCAGAATACAAATCAAGTGAAAGTTGCCACAAAAGATGACTTTCTTATCTAGGAGATTTCCAACAGCATATATCGTAGTTCAAGCAAATGTTATCATTGCTGGGTTTTGAAACTTTGATTCATTGCTTTAAGGCATTGGTCTCAAGGTAACTTAGTCAAACAGTGAATCAAAACGTATCAGCAGCGTTGACGCAACGTCCATCTTATCCATCAGACTTCTTGTCGTGGTAAACTTTGTAGCAAATCTGCAAGGTACCAGCTTAACGGAATATTTGTTATTCACGTTTCAATTTGTAGTACTAGCTAAAGGATTGGAGATTTTCAAAGACCTTTGCAAGTTTATATGGAAGACGAAATAGAAAATGTACTTCAAGCCTATTAGATTTTAAGAAGCCCTCTGTGACAACAATATTGTTTGCTTTTTGCTGGCAGGGCTCTACAAACTCTGGCAGTCCTCTGTTGTGAACATTTAAATTATGAAATTTGCAGCGAAGCTTAACGCATCTGGTTACGCTAAAGTTTGGAAACGATACTGTATTGCTTCATGGTAGTTAGAAAAACAGTAAATTTCAAAGCTCTTTCAAAATTTATTCCGGAGGCAAAATATCGATTTTGTTTAGATGCTAAAAAATTCTAAGAACTCTCACTGCCCTGACATTTCATGCTACTTGCATGACCACTCTAATTACATCTGTTTTAGTTATGAAGCCAGATTCTTTGCATTAAGTATGACTTACTTCTACGAGGTCAAACAAATGACCATTTTCCTTCTCAGTCAACAGATGATATTAATAAGTTCCTAGTGCGATGCCAGTAGGACCTGGTAAGAAAACATGCATTAGCAATGCTTCCGAACGTTAGGACTTCTAATAATGAGGTCTCTCAAGAAAAGGGAATTATGACGCATTGCATCTATTGGCAGATTTCAAATACGTATATGAAACGTGCCTGGTCATATTGTCTTGGATATGTAATTATCCCGCTGAATGGATTACTAATCTCTGTTGAGAAGGGAATTTGTAAGATATTAGCTGAAACAATTTCTGTACCTCGTTATTCATAGCGCCTGGTAGAAAACTGTAGGTCAGAGATGCTTGGCAACACAGGTATCTAAGAGGTGACCATTTTAACTAACAGGGAATCATGCAACTCTTCAGAACTATCTCTCTTAAATCCTTGTTATATTTCTCAAGTAGTTGAGCCCGAGTTGCTTTGGTTTAATCTCTGAGTGTAAAGTTGCTAATATCGCATTCACACAATGACAGTATTTGTAAGCCACCTTTGTCAACATTGTTATGTAAATTTACTTCTACTTAATCCTTGTTAGTTGGTTATTTGCTTATACTCATAGCAAGTTAGCATATACCTGTAGTCATTTGTAGTCCACAAGTGAAGACTTTTTTTCGACTATATTCAGAGTGCTTTTTGATAAAGAATGTTTTGGTCTTTTATCTCTAATTAACCAATTAAAGATTACTATGACAAAGAAACAATTTTGACACAACTTTACGAAAAACATTGTTTTAAATACTTCACTTGGTGATACTAATTACAAATATATGTAAATTATAGCGTTTAGGATAGTTGGTTTTGCAGTTATGGGGTTTCAAATGAATACCAATTTTCTCTTAAATAGTAAAATGTTCAAGAAATGGAAGATTAACTTCCTTATGATATAATGTTTAAGAATCAAGGACGTTAAATTGAATGACAGCTCTTGCTCTTTTCATTTTTGTCAAAAAATTTTTACTTGAAGAGGATGAAAATCACATATTGGTTTTGAAATTTTTTTTATGATATTAGTAAAATACTCGATTCATTGATAGTAAGAAAGGAAAGCTGTTAA
Source organism: Alatinidae sp. Z8VKAUB7J3 (assembly GCA_010016025.2). Taxonomy (NCBI): domain Eukaryota; kingdom Metazoa; phylum Cnidaria; class Cubozoa; order Carybdeida; family Alatinidae; species Alatinidae sp. Z8VKAUB7J3. The sequence goes on along the minus strand of JAAAKM020001909.1, from coordinate 1,217 downwards.
CATATATTCTGGCAAATTGTAATTATTAGCCTATAATTATCCGAACAAATGATGGCTGCATTGGCCAGAAAGGTATTACGTCCTGATGTTAGGCCACCCTTTGTGAGCTGAAGGGAGAAAATTGGGACTGCTCACCGGCCTTAAAAATAGGGAAGGTTTATCAGAACATTGAATAATTAAAGACTAAAAAGATGAGACCGATGTATGGCTATGTTCTCATTCATTCAAAGACAAGAGGTTTTGCGGTAATGACAAATCGAGACAGATTGGATGGCTGGAGAAATTAACACATTCAGAGGGTGGGAATAGAATGATATATGGCTTTTCTTTAAAAGTATTGCAAGAAAAGAAACAATATCCCATTTTGCATTCAGTTCTGGGTACAGATTACTAGACTGTCTCAGCAGCGTCTTAATGACCATATTTCCTGAAACCAGAAATGAATCCAACGTTGATTTTGATGTCCTGCAGCATCTACTGATAAACTACGCAACGGTTCTCATGAAATGTCATATTTTAAAGTAATCAATTTGTTTTAATGTACAAAACGACCAGCTTAATGTCACAGCTATCTCAACAAAGATAACCAAGTTTTATATTACTGTGCACATAAGAGAAACCATATGTCGGAAGTGGTAAACATAAATCACCATGTTTATGCATTTGATGAATCAACTTGAACATGTTGTGTTCATTTGTTCATGAAAAGAATAATGTAGACTGATATGCTTGATAGCGATGTACTAAACTTTGCCTTCCATAATGACCTAACCAGCGTATTCTAACAGTTGCAGCTTGAATTCAGTTAACCCTATCCAAACCAGCCTTTTCTAATATTCATGGCCTTTGGGGGCAGAATTTGCCCACTATATGCTCTCGAGGACCAGTGAAGATAGGTTTTAAGAGTTAATACACATATAGAAATGCTTCTTGATAGGAACAAAATTGAATTTATATTAAACTTTCCAAGTAAAGTAAGAACACCAATCATGATTGATCAGATCATAATTTTGTTTACAGGGTTGGTCTTTTGTTATTTTCAACCTATACTTAACCTTAGCCAAATTCAATGATACAAGACAAAGAAGAAGGACCGCAACGACCCCCCCCCCCCCCCCCCCCCCCCCCCCTTCTTTGTTGTCCCCCCGGTAGTTCAACAAACAAGAACCCCCCGCTGCCGCACCCCTTTAAAAAAAAAAGACCAACATTAAAAGGGA